>BLKR01002879.1:0-172602 GCA_011170035.1 Teleogryllus occipitalis
CCTAAAACATTCAGAAGCTTTTCTCCAAAATTGATATTCTCCGATCGATCAATATGAAGTCGATGCAATGCGAGTTTGAAACGTGTGTTTTGATTTTTGGAGTTTATATATGCATTAACATTTTTAGTTTATTAAAAAAAAGGCTGCACATTTTTTATGAAACTTTGTTTTCAAATACCGTAAAGAACGCTTAAAAGGGTACAGGTTTCATATTTGTGTCTCAATTTTTTTCGGTGTAGTCCTTCTTCCGGTGTCTTTTTTTGGCGTCTACTACAATATTGGAATTAAAGACTTTTTCCTTAATGAAATATGTTATTCAAAGACATCTTAAAATAACATCATGCACAATATTTCGCCAATGTGAGTTGTTTTCACACGAAGATTTATAAAACTTTTTCATGACGATTCATCCTCATTTGCGAAATAATTACTCCCTGACGGCTGTAGAGTATTTTGGAGCAGAAAGAATTTTCAAAAAACGTATCTGAATACGCGCCAGGGTTAGAGACATGCTGGAAAGCGGCATGTTCTTTGTCATTATTATGAGGTAAATTGGTACGTTTTGTATTCAGCTACTAAACTTTTAATTGAATTCTCATTTGTTCATCAATATTTTGCCACATTTTGGGCTCTCTCTATCTCCGATGGATAATCAAATTAACGTTTCTAGAAACATCAAAACCTGCTCTTTCCATTGAGATAAGTCTGAATGAATTTCTATAGGGTTGATTTCTGTATAACCCTTTCACTACCAATTTTCGGATATTCTGATTCAGAAGCATCCTTTTAGTTGGTAGCTGCAAGATTAGCACAGTACCAGGTTCGACGCAGCGCTGGGACACATGTGTCACATTGGTGTTCTTAGGTGGAACTCATATGCCCCACTGGTACTTCTTGGACATGCAGGTAAAATTTTATTTCAAGAAAGATACTGCCGTTTGCTGAATTTTAAGTAAAAATATTAAAAAATAATAACAAAAGTTATACGTTATCGACAAAGCCTGTCCTATGTTATTGTTTTGAACATCTGAATCTGATTTTTCTGAATCACTGCTTACTACATAATTGTCATAAGCTATAGAACCATCTCTGCTAAACTCGAGATCAGACACACGCTCCTTATCAGAAGTTTTCAACAATTGAGATCGTCGCCTAGAACTTTTCTGGTCCTCTTTATATCGTGACTTATTTCAACTAATGAGAGAAAAGAAACAAAATTCTTCAACAAGTTGCAGTACTAGAGATGGATACTTTCCCTTCAGAGCACCTTTTTACTCGATAGAAGAAATAATATAATCAGAAGAATATAACCAGTAACCTCATAATTGGTTAGGTATCAAATGCAAAGCAAACAGAGTCGTATTACAAATAAGTCACGGAATTCAAAGTAGAAAATTACTCAATTCATTCAACTTACTAGGTGCAAACGGTAAAGGTAAAATGCAGCAAAACGTAGATCTCTCTACTCAGCAGTAGAGTGTGAAGCGCAGAAAGGGGGCATGGGTTCAGCGTTTTTGTATACTTGTTTGCCCCATCAGTAGCATAATAATACATGTAGATATATGTACATGTATGTTCCAGTGGTAGTGAAAGGGATAAGGAGGCTGAGTGTACCCTAATTTCGGGACTTAATTTAAGAAGTTATAGTAAGAACTAGAATGTTGAAATTACACATTAACAAAAATATAGTACTGATATATAATGAGCGATCCATTTTACTTACTGTAATATTAACGAACCTATTCAGTGTTAATATCTGGAATTTTTTTGAACACGTTTTTTCGGAGAATTCACTGCAATGTAACCACTGTGTTTTAATATTGTACTATTACATGAACTTGCAGAGCTGTTTCCACCCAGCGAACATTTTATCTCCGCTTAGGGAATTCGATCTCCGGTTCTTAGAATCGCCACGCGATTCACGGTACCCAAACGCAGCATGACTCACAGCTGAATTCAACGTTCCCAGCTTTAAAATGTCTGGGGCTCCAACATGGCACACCTCGCATTATTGGATTATAATATTGCGATTTCTGATCATTTCACACTTCAGCCATTACTTGAAAAAGTTCAAACCAAGTTAAAGGGAGCACGTGCGGTGCGAATTAGTCATTATTTAAACAGCAAGGGACAGTTGTAATTTCTTACTTCTACAAAAAGAAACAGATATTACTAAATCACAACTTATAGTATTCGCAGCGTGTTATATAGATAAGTTAGGATAATTTCGAATAAGCTTGCAATGATTGTAACGAAGTGAGTTTCCCCTTTTTTAATAACTCCTTTACCGGTAGCGGTAGCTCAGTGCATCAATTGATGTCATTGCAGCGCCTCTAACCGGGAGGTCCTAGGTTTGAGTCCTGACGGCGGCAGGATTTTTGACACTAGCTTTTCAGCTAGGTCGAATTCAGTTGCTGTCTGGAGGAGAATTCTAGCAGCCGGCTGCTCTGATTGGTAGTTTTCCGTGGTTTCTCCGATCAACACCAGGCGAATGCCGGAGCAGTACCCTATCAAACGGGCCACGGACCGCGCGCGATCTTCCTTGTCCTCTCCTCTCCCCTTACACACACACTTACATTAACATGCACTACACTACCACATATTCCGGGAGACCGGTCGGGAGCTTAGAGCTTGTCCCGTTGGTGGGAGAGTCCTGGTTAGGGGGAAACCCCACTAGTCGACGGTAGGTCGGTGCCGGATCTCGCCATCCAGCGGGGGAAGATCACCGACATCTCCCGAGAAAAGAAACATGCACTACACTAACGGGACTAATGACCGAAGCAGTTGACGCGCCCGCAAACACGAAAAAATCAATCAATAACTCCTTTCATAACATTCGAGTAACCTGCATCTGCCCGTTCCTCAAGAGTAGACTCCTTCCCGTACACCAATCCAGACAAAGGAGATGTCATTCAATGCATCTTGATCCCCAGGTGGGGAACCAGGTGTTAAATAGGAGTCGTAAAAAAGGAAAATTACTCGAGTTAATGCTTATCGAACATATGGCATTATGTATATCATTGTATATATCTTTTTGCGCTCGTCATGATAGATTAAAAAATATGTACAGTTCTATTTGGAAATAAAAACAACCAGAGTTATCTCAATATCTCGATACATTATAATAGAAATAGATACATGGGTTAATTAGCCCCATTCCCTCATGTACTTCCGTGAAGACTATTGCAGTAACTTCAACAATTCAAAAACTGTAGGTGGTGCCAACATTACATGACACCTATAAACGAATGGAACAGTATGTTGTAGGATAGGAGCCTGTTAATACGAATACATTTTCTTTGTTAAGACGTCTGATAATACACTGAAAGAATGTTGTTCAAAACACGTGTTCTGGGAGCGTTCGGATTAGGTTCTCCAGCACCGTATTATTGGATGGTTAGTGGCCGGAGCCCCCCAATTGAACATTCGACTCGAACAGTTGTCACCGCAGTTTTTGTATTCTTTTTTATTTAATTGTAATTATTAATAGATTTTTTACGTGCCACACCGAAGTTTTAAAGAGTCAGATAACGGTATGTTTAAAGTTTCCTTTTTATTTAGAATTTGCATAGTAAACAGTTTTGACGTATGAAAATAATTATTAAAATGTTTGAAGCGTCAGCGACACCACATTCAGCTAGGATATCATAATTAGCGAACAAATATTTTTAAAGTAAAAAAAACAACTAAAAATTAAACACTCATAGCTGGAGGCTATCCAATATATCGCTTTGTGAATGCTTTAAAAATACGATTAAAAATTTATCGTTTTTTATTATTATTATTTAAATTCTTTATTCAGAATACAACAGAAATATTTGTATGAAACTAATTCTTTCATAGCAAAATATGATCACAAATTAAAAATCAAAACGTGAATTCGCCGTTATTAACAGCGAGTAGTATTGGGAAATACCACTTATTAATTAGAGTTCTCTGAAATTCAAACTGCTGTTTTGCAGCTGTCGTATTGCGACCTAATATCTCGCTAAAGTCTCCCTTCTTTAAAAGGAGCTCGGATAATTATCAATTTGCAATTTCGAACATTTTTAAAAATTATACGAAACTACTCATATTTTCAAAAAAAAATTAAGTAAATGTGAATTTTACCATTAACTACTACAATGATTATTTCCGACGTAACTGTTCTGCATTTTGTACTGAAGGTACACTTCTCACATTCAACGATAATTCCTGAAATCTATAATGCATTAAATGTCCAAACACATGAATATGAGTGGCGATAGTAATAATAAGCTAAAATGATATTCTAAACTTCTTGTTGCAAATATTTTCACTAATACAAACATTACATTATACAAATATTATATTTTACATGGCTCTATTTCCTCTTGTGGTGGTTTTTCAGTAACAGTCTACAATTTCACACGTGTCGAAGTAAGTCAATTTCAAACGTATTTATACTTATTAAAATAAGTACATGTCGACCTGGATGGCCGAGGTGGCAAAGAGCATCTACAGACTCAGCACTTTGGTCCGATAGGTCGCGGGTTCGCAGATTCTCCAGCATGGTTGTTTGTCCCTTGTCATTTCTGTGTTTTCGCGGAGGGCCTCGCGTTCTGCTGACCCTAGATCAGAGGAGCCCGCAAGTGTGTTGACATATAGTGTATGGTTAAATATGCATCACATCGGGCGATAAAGCCCTGGCTGTTGTCTAGAAAAAGCCCTAGACAAAAAAGAAGACATTATCAGAGCGTACTTCGTCTAACACAAACAAACTTTTCGTTTGCACAAACACTAACTTTTGGTAATCTATTGTTTGTTTATTATCTCGATCAATATCGCCATCACACACTACAATGTGATACTTCTTTCACGGGATTATTCAACATCTCAATATTCTTCTATTTTCCACAAACAACGGATTTTGACCGGCTTAATCACGAAAACAATCACGTCTCTAAGACAGAAATCTTTTAAAATTGTATTACACTTGGCGCCTCTAATTCATACTCATTCTGAAAAAAAAAGCTCTAAAGCATCAGATACACTCGTATAGTGTTCTCGAATCACCGATGCAGCGCCTCTGACCGGGAAGCCCTATGTTTGAGTCCTGACGGCGGCAGGACTTTCGACACTAGCTTTTCAGCTAGGTCGAGTTCAGTCGCTGTCTGGAGGAGAATTCTAGCGGCCGGCTGCTCCGATCGGTAGTTTACCGTGGTTTCTCCGATCAACACCAGGCGAATGCCGGAGCAGTACCCTACCAAACGGGCCACGGACCGCGCGCGATCTGTCCTTCCTCTTCCTTGTCATATTCTCTCCCCTTACACTCAAACTTACTTGTTTACTCACTTGTTTGTCTAGCTTTAAGGTCTTGCTCCATTGCCAGATGCTATTAATCGATGGCCAAGGGCATTTTTGGACATTTTCACGACTTTTATCTTTCCTAATAGTACAACTGAAATATTACTTCAAGAATTTTAAAGAAGAGTAAAACCTCGCCTTAAATAGAAATTTTCATTGAAACATTTGAAGCCATTTTTAAGAAAAATGGCGATTAAGTATTACTGTAAATTCGAAATTTGAAGCTCTTTTTCACAGGAATCTATTGAGTTTTCGAAAAACTTCAATTGAAGTCATTTGAAGCACTTCCACTTAAAAATGTAATAATGTATACAAATGAATGGAAATGTGCATATTAACGGCGTGAGAGATATTTCAAACAAATTACATTTGTGTAATTTTTGAAAAAATGAATGAATACACCCAAATGAACATTACGTCATATAGTGCCATCCATTGGAAGAGTTTGAAGAAAAAATTTGGAGCCATTTTTGAGGAAATGGCGTTTGAGCGTTTCTGAAAATGCGGAATTTTGTGCTAATTTTAACAGAAAACAGTTGAGTTTTCGTGAAACTTTGTACAACATTATTTAAAGCACATGTATTAAAAAAACACAATATGGAGACATTGTCCCTAAAGTAACTATTACCAACGTGAGAGACAAGTCAAAAAATGTGTTTTTGAAGAAACAAAAGAATAGAGCAATATGGCGTTTATGTCATCGTATAGGGTACATTTGGCATTGCCCCTAACAAAAATTTAATGAAATACTTTGGAGCTGTTTTAAAAAAAAATCTTATTTTTGTAATTTGTTAAAATTGCAAATATTGCACGCGCTATTGCAGGAAAACTAAAGTTTTCAAAAAAATCATGATCATAATAAAAGAATGTAACTAACTATTTATGGACAACACATTTTATTTGAAGGAAAAATCTCTGTCTTCAATTTTGTAGTCGTAGAAAGATGTCGACAATAACCCAAACTTTTGCAATTTTCAAAAATTTAGTTAACCGTGAAAATGGGATCTATGCCAACATTAATAAATCGATTTTACTATATTATTATAATAAATTAAAAAAAAATTGGAACAGTTTTGGAGAAAATTTTGAATATGTGCGGAGGGGGGGAATATTCATGGGAAGTACTCCCATACTTTTGAAGAATAATTTTCAAAATTTCAAAGCTTCAACTAGATCCAGAACGACAGGGGTTTCTTGAATTTGGGAAAGATTGTACACATGGTTTACGCGCTAGTGACGTTCACAGACGGACGGGGGGACGTTTTGAAAAAAACACTTTTTCGGTATCAGGGTGCCCCAAAACATGTGTTTCCGTTGAAATCCCTAAATCTATTTTCCGCAGCATTCCAGGACTTTCCCTATACTACGTATATTATTCTGATACACGTATTATACGAGACAGTAATAATGCAAACTCTCCGGAAGAAAACAATGGGGATCTCGTAGACACCCCGTAGAACGAGTTAAGTATCTAACTTTGAAGAACATTATTGATTCAATAAACAAATTGCAAAATTGCACTGATCCTTATTTAAAGACATGTTTTTTAAGACTAAATTTCATTCAGTAAAGTATATCTATCTCCAATATTGTAGCTTTAAGGAAGATTAGAAAAAAATTGATTTTTTTCTTTTCGAAAATTCGAAGAGTTATAGAAAAATGCAAATCTCTTTGTTTTAAACATCTTTTGCTCTCTCCGAGGAAAAAAATAATAAAAAATGTGGTTCCATTATTCAGAAATTTTGAAAATATTAAGGCGTCATACACAGTACACCCAAAATCAAATTATTTGCTTTAAATTCGTAGGAGATCGACTTAGACGAGATTTGTAGGGGAATATCAAATTTGTAGACATGCTGCGAACGGTTAGGCATTGATGTTCGACTGTTATGCATTGATGTTTGTCGAATTCCCTCTGGGCTGCGTCAGTACCACGCAATTCCCTAACCATCAATGCGTGATGGGTTGCCTACCAACCCGGGGAAGCGTCACGTTTGTACAAATACCCGAGTGTGATTAGTAGGGGCGGATTTCAATGAAACGACATTTTCCCCCTTTAAAACAATACCAGTTAGTTTAGAAATTCATTTTATATTATGACGAAACAAAATAACTTTTTTTATAAGTAATTGTTTGCATTTTTTGTCGATTTCGGCTAATAAGTCATTTTTTACCTTTTCGCGACATTTTCAGTGCATTTTCAGTGCATTTTCAGTTCATTTTGCGCTGATTTAATCTATTTTACTGACATTTTAATGGTACTTTATACAAATAATATTTACGAGATGTAACAAATGTTTTTCACAGAATTCTCGAGTATAGCATATTCAACTTCTTCGCTCAGAAATTGTAATGTCAGCAGTTGTATGTAATCTAACGTTCCTGTGACGCCTTCAGCACTATTGTAGGTTCGGTGGATTTCACGATAAATAAAGACAAAGATTTTCTCATCCAGTTCAAACCAAACGTTTGCAAGCGGAGTTCACTTTAACGAAACGAAGCAGACTCGATTACATTAGTAACAAATCCAACAGCTTGAGTTGTTCATTTGAACTGATTTTCATAATTTTTTTACGTCTTTGCCTTTAGGGCATTTTGAAACATTTTAAGATCATTTTATTGGTAATTTTTGGTGATGTTTTATGTCATCAAAATCCGACCCCTAGTGATAAAATGACCTTCGAGTGGTCAGCGTGCTAGTTTTTCGAGATGAGATCCCTGGTGCGATTCCCGGACGGGGTAAAACTTCCGCTGAAGCTTTGCCTAACAAACATTTCAGTTTCTAGAGCTGTGGGACTACGAAAAACTCAGGCAAGCATTATAGGCTACATACTAGATGATAGATTAGATACAGATTCGTCATGCTCCCACATGTCTTCTTTACCCCTAGGCAAAGATAATAAATAAAAGCAGAGCCCATACCTAAGATCATCGCTAGCTAGGAAAAGACGGATAAATCCGATACAAAATGTGAAATACATTCTTCTTCTTTTATTATTACTTATTATTATTATTGCTAAAAATACGACACCTTACCATCAAAATGATGTATTTCCAAGCCCTATGAGGCTGTCCAGAGAATGACTGGCTGAGATGGCTCAAGTCATCAACTGATGTCACTTCAGTCCCTCTGACCGGGAGAGTCCAGACGGTGGCAGGATTTCCGACACTAGCTACATAACTAAGTTGAATTCAACCACCGTCTAGAAGAGACTTCTAGAGGTCGGCTGCTCTGATCGTTAGGTTTTCGTGGTTTCTCCTATCAATACCAGGCGAAGGGCGGAGCAGTATCGTAACGGACTACGGACCGCGCGCGATATTTCCTCCCCCTTCTTTTTCCTATCCTTACACCTCATACTTACACACACACATACATTCTACACACTACACCACCTCACTTCCGGGAGCTCAGAGCTTGTCCCGGAAGGGGATAAATCCTATCTGATAGGAGATACATGGATGAGGAAAAACTCCGCAAACCGACGTTCAAGTCGGCTCCGGATGTTACCATCTAGCAAGTGAAGAACACCTTCACTTTTCGCGATAAAAACATACACCTCTCTCGTAGGTCTACGTAACGTACCCGTGCTAATTAGCGTACCCATAATTTTCTTCAAGACCCTCTTATCCTCCGTCACTTGTACTGTTTCCTTGTAATTGATAATAATACAATACAACCTTGTGAACTTAAACTATTCTTATTTAACTTTATTACCGAACACAGAGGTACACCCGTGCAATTTAATCATCTAAAATATCGAGTAATTAGTTTAGTTTCACATACAGTTGCGGGTTCTACGCGGGTCTGAGCAGGTGGGGTAGAATCGAGAAGCTTCGATCCAGCAAAAATGTAATAGAAAGTTCAATAAGCATCTCATCCTGTAGTTTATAGTATTAGGGACATTTATTTGAGGCCGTTGCCCTCAATATGTTACCTTTTAAGGCTCCAGAACGCTTTGTTTATGAGTTAACATTATAGATTAAAAATACGACCGAGTATTGCGGGTTGCATTTGACATGGATATTTAGATGCGCTTTTTTAAAACAAATCTTTAATAGTTTTAAAATCAAAATGCAATTCGTCACGTCTTCGTGAAATTCTCTTTCTTTAGTGACTTCATTTATAAAGATTGGTGGCGAGTGAGAGCCGCAAAAGGCACATTACTGAAAGCGGTGGCGATGGTTAAATGGGTTAGCGTATCGGACTGTCATACCCAAGTTTGTGGGTTCAAACCCGATCGAAATCGTGGAATTTTAAGGGCGAACAAATCCTTCGTACGCCTTTCTTCGGAGAGGAAGTAAAGCCGGCTGTCCCATGTTAGATTTACTGCATGTAAAAGATCCTCAAGACTAAATGAAGCCTCTGAGCTAAATTCAAATTGCCGGTTTCTTCGTCCAAATAATACTTTCTTTCTCCCCTAGTTGGTGAAAGGAGCGTCAGACGGAAGAACGAGGCCTCGAAGAGTCTCGAATTGAATTGAAATAATATAGAAGGCGATGACCGAAGCAGCTGACCAGCCCGGCATTACAAACTGATAGATTAACCCGTGTGTGGTTCTGTAGGAAGTCTGGTTGCGGCTCGGACGTCTGGGAACGCTGTGTGTTTGCGAGAGTGAGCTGGGATAGTACGAAAAGCGAGGGGAAGTCGCCGTCCATCTGCCGACATCGCGCCCTGTACGACCACACCCGCATTTTTAGTTAAAACGTGTACATTTATTTTATAAGTAAAATTATAATTATTATTTGCATACATTATCCGTGTTTGTTGTGTGGGTAGTGTTGCGGCTGTATAACCACGTTTGAAGAGCGCGCCAAGGTGGCAGCGCTCAGCGGCGACGGAGGAAGTCGGCAGAGGCGGCGAAGCGGAAAAGGCGCCGCCCGAGCCTGGAAGGAAGGCTGGCCGGAGAGCCAGGAGCGGTGCAGCGAGTCTGCGGCGCCGCCCGCTTTAAAAGCGGGCGCCGCCACCCAGAGAGAGAGAACGCTAGTAACCGTGTATTGAGTAACCTTGAGTGAGGAGATTGTACCGTGTAGAAGTGAGTGTAGGCCCGACAGTAATTTTCGTTCATTCTGGTGTATTTCTTGGTTTGACATAGCTAGTTTTTCGGTACATCTCCCGGACTTTTGGTTTTTGATTTTGGCTTGTGACATGGTAAATTCTTTTGGATTCTGGAATTGTGACCAATGTACTTTCTGTGGTTCATTGTAATAAATCTGTGTTTGTGAAAAGCCTGTCATTATTCTGAACATAACAGGTAGCGTAGAAGTATTTGGAAGCGGCGGTTTGTCGCGGCGTGTACTCAGCCTGCGCTGCGAAGCCCCAACAGACCCTCCCGCGAGGAACGACTTCGCCTCCGGTCGGTTGCCGCCACGCGCAAACATCTCACCTGCCTCTTTCCCTCCATCCCCCCACCTTCCCTCCTCCTCGTGGAAGGGAGGGGCGGGGGTGGAGGGGGGCGCGAGCGACAGCGTCTAAGGAAAGGGCTGCCGCAGCGGCGGTGTCCGATTGAAATGACGGGAATGTTGGCGCTAATCTCATTTACCTTCGTCACCGCCCTCTGGATAATTGACGCGGCGCCGAGGAAACTCCCCCTCCCCTCCCTTTGCCTCCCCCCGTGAGACATCTGCAGCAATAGAGATGAACTGCCTTTAATTCCACGTGGTTATTAACGCGGTGGAAAACTAGTGGTGCTACAGCTGCACTTGCATTCTGGCATCACTAACAGCAAATACTATGCAGACAATTCAGGACACTTTGGGCCTTTCTCGTACCACTAATGGGAGAAAACTGTTCTGTAGTGAACGTAGTAACGTGACCTAGAAAACCGGCGTATAATTCAAATTTCTATACATAAAAGATTTTGCAGTTCTTTGGTTCCTAATAAAAACCTAATATTTACATTGTTATTATTACTGTCATTATTTATTTTTCTTTTTTATATATTAAATTTACATTTTATGTATTATTTTTTATATTTTATATATAATTATGGTAAATTTTACCTTTTTAAAATACAAATATTAATACTACAACAACACAAATCGGTGACTAGGTATTTTAATATCTGAATTTAATTGGAGAATGATAAGTATTTACGTAACAAAACACTTATATCACGAAGTCTATAAGGTCTTATAGATTTCGTGACTTACAATTTCTCATAACAAGGGAATCGAACAAACGATCCTCCTAAATTTCATAATTTGTGAGATCAAATAAGCTCACACCTTCCAAGACATATAAAAAAGTTACTAACGACCAAACAAAAATATTTTACTCACTCTGTGAAACATGAAAAAATATTCGCAAACGAACTAAAAAATCTTTCAAACTTATATACTTCATACTTGATGTCACTATGGTTTTTGACCGGTCCGGCTACTAGGAGCGCTAGCTTCAAATGTTTCGCTTTATATCGCACAGTGTCCTGTATTGTCTCTATAGTATTTAGTAACAGTTACGTAAAACTATAATTTCGCAATTTATGTCCATATTAACACATCTCAGCCATTACTTCTAATACTCATTACCACCCGAAGTGCATTAGGCGCGGAAATTTAATTCATTTAAAGCTAATATATCAACGCAAAATCGACAATCTAAATCTCCGCTCCATACAATCAGAAACACCGACCATTAATGTGAAGTTATTCTGAAAATTTCAAACTACCCTGACGCTACGTTCCCCTTGTTGCGTTGCAACGTGGTAACACTAAGGATTATAGCAAGAGAAGTGCTGGAAATTCGAATTTGAGATTTAGGAAATTGGAAAATTAGGATAAACTACTCATATTTTAAAAAATGTTAATGACCTATTTAAAGACCGTTTTTAGAACATATTTCACTTAATAAAAATCTACCAAAAATATAAAACTTTTCCTGTGACAATTTTTGCGATAAATTGTTTGTTCCAATAGTTCTCCGTAAATGGGACCAGCATTACTTTACTGTTCTTTACTACACAAGTAGAAAAAAATCGGAGCTGTTTTTGAGAAAATAATGCTTTAAAAATTACCTATATTTCACACAAAAATTGTAAAATATACACGATCTTATTGAAGATCTATTTTGACAAAAATATTTAATTAATACAAAATTCAATATTACGGTTACAGGAAGAAAACAATTAGAACATTTGAAATTTCCAAAACTTCAAAGGAATCAACAAATAAGCTTCTTTAAGCGCCTTTTGCTGTGTTCGAGGAAAAATTTTGAGCCGTTTTTGGAGAAAATTTTGAAAATGTTGACGCTTCATGTAAAGTACCTTCAAAATCAAAATGTCCATTTCGAATTCAAGGGATCGTGACCTCAGTCAAATCCATCGAGGAATATTAATTTTGCTGAAAATCCTCCTTACGGTTTAGCAGCTAGCGTTCTTCAGACAGACGTTTGGCCATAATTCAACTTTTCTGTATCCAGGACCCATCAAACGTGAATTCTGAGTACAGAACGTGTTAGAGGAAGTGATTTAATATGTATATAAACAAGATTTATTCGCTTTTTCGTTCGTTACCGGGTCCGCCAGTACGAGTTCTTCTGACAAATATTGCCATTTTCCCCCATACCATTGCAGTACTTTATACTGCGTAAACAGTATTCGAGAAAGTAAAATCATTAATGAAATTTTCTCTTTTCACCTATAATAATAATAATTAATAATAATAATAATAATAATAATAATAATAATAATAATAATAAATATAGAATAATATTTTAATCTAATGTCCTAAGCCTTCAGGAATGTAACTCTTGAGATCTTCAACTTTTCTTCTCTTTTCTTTACCTCTTCTCTTCTCTCTTATTGTTACTGGTGGTTTGAGTCTTCTCTCTGAAGCCGCGCGAGACTGAGGGTTCTCCAGGCGAAGTTTGGAATCCGGAATTCGGCGAGGATGTTTGCTTGTGGGTTGTGGTTCGATAGAGCTGCCCTACCTTCCATCGCTTATCCATTCCTCGCGGAATAGATGGCACAGAGGTCTGAAGCAGCTTTACACTGGGCCGTGCTTGCTCCTGATGGTATCGGCCGTGTTAGGTTAAATGGTACAGTTGACGTGCGTTGTTGGTGAAATTGTAGGAAATCTTCCATCATGCATTCACTCACTCCTTAAAACTTTACAACCAGCTCATACCAGTCATGTATAACCTCTCTTGTATCCATTCAATACGATTTGAGCCATTTACAGAGATTGCTCCGAAAATTCGAAGTAAATGCTTCGCACTAGAAGCAAATTCTCGATTTTATTCATACAAAAAGTGAGCAATTGTTCATCGGCCGAGCAATTACTCGCTCATGGAGAAATTGCTCAATATCAGAGAAATTACTCTCATTTTGTATTCATATTGATTGAAGCAATTGCTTTGAAAACTCGAGGAAGAAGTAATACCTCATTTTCATCATATTACTCATTCTGTGTTTTGACCAGGGCTAAAATGGATTGTCTTTTAAACTCACTTCCTTCTGCTCGAGATTGAAATACCTTGTCCCAAAACCTGTCTGTAGCGCGACGTGTCTACGGTAAAACTTCTTAAAGGCAGGAATTCGCGCTAGGCTGCCCGTGGTAGCTTGCTGTTCACTGGATTAGAGGCGGCTGCGCCTCCACTCCTCCAGCCCTCCAGTTCTCTACCCCTCTAGAGGCCGGGGGGGGACAGATGGGCGGAAGGGCAAAACCCATCTCACCTGAAATAAGAACTAACAGCTTCATATAAGAATGTGCAACCAAAAACGAATTGGAAATTGGACATATCATCAGATGACAAACAACTAGTGCTGCGAAACGTCAGAGGAGAGTCAAATCACCTCACATTTGTTATTTGCGACCATTGTACATTTGCTAAATCAGTTTTGTTTAACTTTTGGTGGCTATTCATGTGACACGGAGTTACAATTAGACATATTGGATTTGAGGAGTATTTCTACTATATATGTTCTTTTATTCAAACTTATTTCGTCGTCTACCATTCTAAAATCTAAACTGTCTATGCGTATCATTTCACCAAAATCTCTAACTAACTTCAACTAATCTTAGTCCGAAATCTTCCGCAAGTCTCAATACATTACTAAAATGTCATCAACATTATATGATTATCATCATTCCCTTTCTTGATTTTTCACGCAAGTATCCCCTTTTTAGCACCCCTTTCATCACATAGCTTTCTGGCAGGGTGTTTGTTCCAAGTGCGATCTGATTATTTTAAGGGAAGATGTTAAGCCCTATGCCCGTGATGTTAAATTTTCAAAGTTTGTGACCCGTTTTATCAGAAAATATTAATTGAACATAAATCAAATTTGGTATTGATGATTAAAAAACATCTCGTACCTCTACTGTTTTTCAGATACATATCTATGAACGTAAAACTTTAAAATATATTAATTAAATGAAGTTGTTGACAATCTCTATTTCATTACAATGCCATTTTTTCATGAAAAGTTGGACAAACCTCAGTAGATATTAATATAAAAGTACAACATTGTGTATCAAATCATTGATTTTTGGATGTGTAGTTTCTGAGAAAATGGGGCAAATGTACTAAAAAATCACTTTTGAGAAAAACGAGTTTGAAGTTTTTACAGTGGAAGAAAATGTATGGCACTGCATTCAACTTCATGACATAGCAATCACCTATTGTCGTTGTCATTTGCCCATTGTTGTCACGTCCGTGCACTCACTTGTTGGAACACTCACGTAGTGTATACTTGCAACTTTTATTGCTAAACAATTCTTACGTTTCTAAATTATACTACTAGAGCGCTTCCAAGCAAAAAATCCTGCTATATGAGAAAAAGTCGTTTTAACCCGCTTGAAAGACCGTAACGAAGAAAAAGTTTTTACAACTTTACTAAAAGTACACAGAATAGAAAATCGTCGAAAACCAAAAATCACAAATTTTCATCCACATGGCTAGACACCTTCCCTTAAACCCTACATTACCTTTTTCATATGACATACCATGTCCGCATTTGACATTTCTTCTAACGTAGACTTGGTTCTCGAACAGTTTAATAATCATAAACTTTACTTTGAACGATGTATTACATCTCTTCCCGTTCTTTGGGGTTCTCTTTCTACAGTGCAATTTCTCCGGGTGGTCATCCAAGAAGCTCTCAGAACAAAACAACAAAAGAACAACAGAAACAAAACAACAGAATCTGTAGTTTAGGAATGCAGTAATGTGCATTTCGTAGCTGAACCCACCGGGTACCTTTCTCGCGAGAGCAAGCTCGGACCGACGCACGTTCTTTCAATTGAATAGCGATAAGGGAACCACCAGTTTTACGAATAAATTCCAATAGAAAAAGTTCCACAAAAGTTTCAAAAAGAAACAGACTGTAAAGAAGATTAGAACTGCTGACTATTGGCACAGATATTCATCACGCACCCCTTTACATGTTGAAAATTTCCAAAATATGATTATTTTCTACATAAATTACTCTTTGATGAAGCAGAATTCTTATACGAATAAGTACCTCGCATGTTTAAGCCTTTGAGTTTTTCCAATCAGTGGATGGCATTCAATTGCTGTTTACTGGCGTTGCGAAATCTAAATGGCAATACAGCTCTCGGACTTGCCTCATAAAAGCGTCTTCTCTCTGCCTGCAACTTTAATAAAATGATTGAGTAGTTTCCGACCAGTCGCTCTACGATCGGCGCCGCACTTCTCGCGTATCGATTTTTTTCTGCTGCATTAGTCATAGTCGAACTGGTCATACTACGCTAGTCAGTTTTCTTCCCGTTGATGTCGAGAGCGAGCCATATAAATACGCATTTGAATGAGCGGTCACATGACATGGTACAAAACAATTTTCTGGAAATTTCAGTCGAGAAATATTTATTTTTGTGAAAATCCGGTCTGCGGTTCAGTCGCTAGTGTCGTTCAGAAGCCAGAGAGCCAGAAGGACGGGGAAGATTTGCGAGACGCTCCTCTCATTGGGGTCACGTTGTTTTTTCGTCGAGAGTCTCCGTCATTTTGTGTTTTGACGTCGCTCATGTGGAGTTCTGCTCAAACGTTTTTAGTTATTTTTGTCTGTGCGTTGTAAACAAGACGTTTGTCAACAAAGTGACTTTCTTAAAGAGTAATCGAGTAACCTGCGACTGCTACATTTCTTTCGGTCAACCGATTGAGCCAAACGAGTCATTCGACACGTCTCTCCTGGTCGAACACTGAGCATATGCGGCGGCGATGGTGAAGCGGTTAGCGTATCGAACTGCTATACCCAAGTTTGCGGGTTCAAACCCTATCGAAGCTGTGGATTTTTAAGGGCGAAAAAATCCTTCGTATGCCTTCCTCCGGAGGGGAAGTAAAGCCGGCTGTCCCATGTTAGTACATTTACTGCATGTAAAAGATCCTCAAGTCTAAATGATGCCTCTGAGCTAAATTCAAATCGCCTGTTTCGTCGCCCAAGTAATACCTTCTTTCTCCCATGGTTGGTGCTTTGAGCGTAGCGAAATTTGCGTGGTCAGGCGGAAGAGCAGTCCTCACGGCCTGAGTCTCGCCACGCATAAGGCAAATTCATTTTTTTTTGCGAACCCATCGATAAGATTCTGTTATAATAATAATAATAATAATAATAATAATAATAATAATAATAATAATGTATAAATTAATTCATCAATTTTCAAAACAAAGTAACATGTACCATCATCAGCAAGACAAGTGTAACATATTTATAAAATCAGGTTTGAATGCAACTAGTAAATTGATGACATGCTGATTTTCTCTTTCCGGTATTTACATGAATTGTTACGGCTTAGTATATCCGATTCACCATAATAAATTAAACCTAATTGTCTAATGAAGCAAAAATTTTCATTTCTTTGTCATGTAATATTGCGCGCCTGAAAATGGACGAGCCATCCAACTGTGGAGTGTTAAAAATGTACTTCTGTCGTGAAGTTGCGAAGCGCAGCGTCCGCGCGCGCTGGGCCGGCGACGGAAGAGGGCGCAGGACGATGCGTCGGGAATCGCTTTGCGAGTTGCTTTGCAATTTTGCAACTAGCTTTTGCGAGTCGCTTTTGCGAGTCGCTTTTGCGAGTCGCTTTTGCGAGGCGCTTTTGCGAGTCGCTTTTGCGAGTCGCTTTTGCGAGTCGCTTTTGCGAGTCGCTTTTGCGAGTCGCTTTTGCGAGTCGCTTTTGCGAGTCGCTTTTGCGAGTCGCTTTTGCGAGTCGCTTTTGCGAGTCGCTTTTGCGAGTCGCTTTTGCGAGTCACTTTTGCGAGTTGCTTTGAGAGTCGCTTTTGCGAGACGCTTTTCGGAGTCGCTTTGGGAGTCGCTTTAGGAGTGGCTTCGGCGAGTCGCTTTTTGCGAGTAGCATGTGAGTCTCCAGGGAGAGACGAATACGGAAGAGGAGAACAGAATTAGGACGCTGCGAAGCATTATTCAGGAAGCGGGACAAGTGAAAAGAAGAGGATGAAACATTGAGCATCGACAAAGGAGCCTGAACGAAAGAAGGTTGTGATAGGATTGCAAGAATTTGATGAAGACGTGTAATATTGGATAAGTACTAGAGAGATTTCTATCCTCTGAAAAGCTTGTTCGAAATGCTATGCAGTAATATGATTCGGTGCTCCTCATTTTAAAGATCTTTCGCTTCAAATGTAAGAAGGAAGATGACGGAAGAGAATGTCTAGTGGACGTCAGCGGCCTTGTCGCGACGCGGGGTTTCTTGGAAGAAAAAAAACGAGGGAAGAAACTGGCGCCAGCGCTTTTTATCTTGATTGATAGATTACAATGATGCAAAATTAATTCCTTGCCCTAAACTGTGTGCATCTGTCATACAGTAAAGTTCCTGTCGTTATTAGTATTTCAAATCACAGCTAGAAACAACCACAGATCATTAACACGGTTGAACGCCGACTCGTGACTTCCGAAATTTAAGAATGAGCACTACGTCTACCCATAACATACGCTGGATTAATGAAAATCGGACGAAAAAGTGTTCTTTGCTGTATTCTATCAAAGAAAAGTAATGAAAAAGTTTAGAGACTTTTTTATAAATTTAGAAAATCAATGGATTCATGCAAGAACCTGATATGTTATATATTTAAAGTTGTGAGGTATAGATGTGTAAAGTTTTTATACTCGAATATTCATGTTTTCTAGATTTCAAATTACAATTTTTTTAGGTGTTAAAATATTATAGAATGATGTCTTCAAATCATCATTAGTTTGTTTTTAGAAATGTAACGTACACAGCAATTTTTATAAATTTTGACACTAGCGTCATACAGTGACTTGAGTGCAAGAACCTGATATGTTACAATTCGTTAAGATTAATCCTGATTTTCGTCTTTATCTGGTTCGTCTACTTCACTTTATTCATCTAAATCTTTACTATAATGCTGGTTCTTTAGAAATCTTAGCTTTTTAGGGTACGGTGTTACACTTTGGATGCTTTCATAGTACTCCCGAAACTCACACGGAGTATAAGAATATAGCTCTCTAAAATCTTGCATTTGTGCAGCTGAGAGCTTCCTTTCTTGACAGAGAAAAATGCAGATAACTTTCAATATTCCTTTTACTTCGCTTGGAGACGTTGACTTTTTGCCAGTCAGCTAAATCAGTGTACGAGTAAGCAAAAAAAAAAGTTTTTGTTACATGAAAATGTTTGTTTCGTTTCGTTTCCTTGATAATGTTTACCAACTGCTCTGAAGAGTAAATTGCTAGTGTTGACCTATTTTTATTCTTCTCAATAATCACAAAATCTCTATCGCAATAAAGGTGTGTCCTGGAAGAGGTAATTTATGCTGCACTGCATCAAAGAGGCGTATATCATGTGCTAAATAGTACCACAAAGAAATAATATTCTCATTCTTGTTCTGGTCGTCACAATAATCAGACCTAGCTATTAATTTTTTTGTCTGCTAGAATTTCAGAGTAGTTTTGAAAATAAGAGATGAAACGTAATGCTGTTTCTAGTGATCCCCTACTAGCTAAGTCGTCTGCCCATTCGTGCTTTGAACCTTCAATTTCATCACGTACTCCGAGGTTGTAAGTCCACAGTGGCCTGGAGTAGAAAACCACATTAGTATGGATATGAGGTGTTGCAAGCGTCTGCTACATATCAAAAGCTATTGTCCATGTATTTGAGTCATTGAGTCCTATTTTGCGATTGTATGTCACGTAAAAGGCAATTGTCCTCGGCGCCGTTACATCCAGGGGTTCCTAGCCTGTCACCCAACCAGGAACCCGCAATGTATTGAATTCGCTTAACATTCGTGTCTTCACGTAGTTAACGAATTCAGCTAACGACGCCGGTTTCGCGGACGTGTCCTTTCAGTAGAATCATTCTAGTATTCACCTGGATGACCAAGGGAAACAACGGAAACCCCAGTCAGGATAGCGGGCGCGGAGATTGAACCCGGAACCCCGAACGCAAAGCCAGCGCTCTATGCCCTGAGCCACTTCGCTGAGTAGGTGTCCCATTGCAAAAGTGTAAACAATACAATAATAACAAATATTGCTTAGTTATAATCAACAAAGAAAATTATTGATGTTAGTTAATAGTGACCAGTTTTCTCATTACATTCTCTTCACCGTTTATTTATCATGACCAAAACCAGAAAATAGTAGTCACGCACATACAGCTGCATTAACCAAACCTCATTTACAAACAGTTTCTATTACGATACTTACATTTTATAACGATTCGCCATGATGTAGAACGCCAAGGAGAGCATGGGGTTGATCAATAAAGGTAAAGATGGAAAAAAATGATATTTGGTCAAATATTGTGGATGATAACTGACTGAAAGGGAGCAGTATTTCAAATGGATTGCGTGACTACCCAGTGCTTGAGGCAGCGACCGCCTCTCGCGTGCGACAATTGAAGGCTGCGTGGCCCCTGGGCGGGGGGTGGGGGCTGGAGGGGGCGGGCGGGGGAGTCGCCAACCTCGGCGCCCGAAGGCGTAACGGGCTGCCCCGGCTAATGGGATTATAGAGCTGGCGGGCGGTTATGGCGCCTTAATCCAATTACTGGCGGCGGCATGACGTCGCCAGCACCGTTTTTCCCCTGCCACGAGCGCTCGCATTGGCTGCACATCCTCACCACCCTGTGTGGGCTACCTTTTGCATTATTAACCTCCTCCCTGGGTATATAGTATGGCGGGGTGCTTAAACTAATTAGAGTGTTCGTTTTTCAGCGGATAAGATAAGTATCGTCACGACTACTTTAGTTGTAGATAAGACTACGATTCTATCGAAGACGAATTTCTTCCCCTGCAATGAGCGCCCGCATTGGCTGCACTTCCTTACCATCCTGTTTGGGCTACTTTTTGCATTATTAACCTCCTCGCTGGGTAAATATTACGGTTAAGTGCTTAAACTAATTAGTGTTCGTTTTTCAACGGCTAGGAACTGTTATCACGATTACTTTATTTGTAGCTCTGCATTGGCTGCACTTGCTCACCACCCTGTGAGGGCTACCTTTTGCATTATTAAGCTCCTCTCATTATTAACCTCCTAAATAGTTTGGAGGGGTGTTTAGACTAATTAGAATGTTCGTTTTTCAACGGCTAGGATACGTACTACTTTAGTTGTAGCTAAGACTACCATTTTATCGAAGATTTTCCCCCTGCCATGAGCGCCCGCATTGGCTGCACTTCCTCACCACCTTTTGCATTATTAACTTACTCTCTCATGGTCAAACAAGTATGGTGGGAGGCTAGTGTTAGTGTTCGTTTTCAACGGCTAGGAACTGTTATGCGATTACTACTTACTGTTGTAGCTCTGCATTGGCTGCACTTGCTCGCCACCCTGTGAGGCTACCTTTTGCATTATTAACCTTCTCCCTGAGTAAATAGTATGGTGGTGTGCTTAAACTAATTAGAGTGATCGTTTTCCAACGTCAAAGATACGTATAATTGGAACTACTTTAGTTGCAGCTAAGACTACCATTCTATCGAAGACGAATTTAACAGACCAGGAATCGGGTACCTTCTGTTTGCATTTCCTCAACTTTCATACATTATGTTTTTCACGGCATGGAATTACTTTGAGTGTAATATGTAGTTGCTTTATTGTATCAATTTAATATTTTTTACTATTTAATAGATATGAATAATTCATCAATCAGTTGCAATTAATAATGGCAAAATTACGTATCCCGAATGCCATACAACACAGAATGTTATCTACCGATTTTACCGATTGTACTCCAAGGTGTCGCGCATAATAGCATGACATTATTATTTTCTTTTTAAAAAATACCCTTATACAGCGCAATCGTGCACGAAGACATTAAATTTCAAACAATTCAAATGTCTTGAAAGTGTATATTTTACAATGGTATCATCTCTTAGCAGTGGAAAGTCGCAGAATTACACGTCGCAAATGTTCATTACAGTGGATTCTTAGGCCTCCAGAAGACGCAACGTGCTGTGTATTGCCTTCCTGAGCAAGAGAGCGGCCTCTGACACCTCCTGGTCACTCAAGAATCCACCGACACCGGCGAAGAAGACAAAGCGTTCGTTCGATCAAGTATTCCCAAAGTCAATCAATTGAACAATTCCAAGATATCATAATGAGTGAATTAACTATAAATTAAACATCAAAGAAGAGAACTGCATTACTTTCTCGCACTTACTTCGTAAGAAGAGAAAGTTATGTAATCGTGCGCAGGAAAAGGGCTCTTATTGTCCCTGATAACGAAAAAGTGGATAAATCCGGTTATTAAATATGGAAAAAAAATTGTCTAACACGTAGTGTAGCGATAATCCCTATTTTGTGGCTACTTCATACCGAAAAATCGATTGACGGCAAAACGTGTGTCTGTCTATTCGTCTGTGGTCAACGTAGCGCCTAAACCGTTCAGCCGATTTTCTCCAAAATTGATATTCCTCGATCGATCTGAACGATCTAAGTCTTTGGGAGTTTCAAATGTTATTTTGATTTTTGAGGGTACTTTACATGAAGTCCTAAAAACATTGTCAACATTATCTCAAAAATGACACCAAACTTTTTAATTAAACTTTGTCCTCGGCTAGTGTAAAGGACGCTTAGGAGTGTATGTCTTATGTTCATTGAAATCCACAATTTTTCAAAAATTGTAAAAGTGCACCTGTTTTGAGGCCTCTTCTTGCAACTGCAATATTGAAGACAGATTTTTTCTTAATGAAATTTGTCCTTTAAGGACCAGAGGAAAGAGAAAAAAACTCAATACGGTTAAGTCTGGGCTTCTCGTGGGCCACTCAACCTTTTCTCGGTGTCTAATAGCGCGGCCTGGAAAAGCATTGTCAAGCCATTCTCGCGAAATCAACGCAAACTGGGGAGGTCGCAAAATCAACGCAAAATGGGGCTCCATCATGCATGAAGTGCAAGTTGTCCAATCCGTCGCAGGCTGACACAATGGGATAAACAAAAGTTTGGAGCATGTGCACATACCTTCCCGCGTTCTTTGTTTCACGAAGAATGGAAGGACCTATGAGAGTGTCGTCACGAATACCACACCACACAGTCAGCGAAGGACGTGACTGCAATTTTTCAATTGTAGCTCCAGATCTGTTGTCACTAGGGACCCAGAGACCAGCGCTCCTACCGCCGCGGCTGCAAGCTGATAACATGAACTCTCCTGCCTAGGAAACGACCGCCCACGTCATATCGATCAGGTTTTTGTCATCTCGATCACCCATCTCGATCAGGTTTTTGTCCAGTTTCCCTGATCCATTGAGCAAATGCTGAGATGGCCCCTTTATTTGCTTCTGGACGTAAATGTAGCTTCACCATGCGCACGTTTTGTTGAACTTTCCTTTTGCTTGTAGTGGTAGTAGAGTTTAGGGTGAGTTTCTATTTTGTTAACAATACAGAAAAATCAAATCTGTTCGTTCCTTTACCGTTAAAAATAAGTTTTCTATAATTTGGCAACGAAAATATCTAGTTTTTGAAATGTTAATCTCTCGCTTTTTTAAATTTGTTTTTATTATTATTATTATTATTATTATTATTATTATTATTATTATTATTATTATTATTATTATTATGTCTCTGGATGTTGTCCCAGGATTGAAGTGACCTTACGGGCTTTTGCCAAGTGAAGGCCCTTTCCGATTTTGATTTTGGAGTAGGATATATGTATTAGGCGTGAGTCACACTGCTATCCAGAAACTTCCTAACTATTTTGCATGTGTTGAGGATTGTAGCTTTTGTAATTCTATATACAATGATTTTGTCAGGTTTAACTGTTGTAGGCTATTATACAAGGTTTTTGGGATGACTCCATTTGTGGATACAATGATGGGTACCGTGTAAACTTTCTCCATTTTCCATAGCTGTTTTATTTCTATTGCTAGTTCAGTATACTTGGAAATCTTTTCCATATGGGAGGACTGAAGGTTGTGTGTATTTGGGATTGCGATATCTATTAAGTAGGTGATTTTATTAGTTTTATCAATTAATGTGATGTCTGGCCGATTGTGTGCTATTGTTTTGTCTGTAATTATGGTTCTATCCCAGTATAACTTGCAAGTAGAATTTTCCATTATTGTTGTTGGTGTGTACTTGTAATATGGCTGCTTGATTTCCAGAAGATTCCAGTTTAATGCAATCCTTTGGTGAATAATTTTGGCTACCTGGTCATGTCTGTGTTTGTAGTCTGTGTGGGTAATTATTTTGCAGCCGGATGTAATATGCTGAATTGTCTCACTGGACAGGTGACATCTTCTACATAAATCATTTTCCAGTGCTGGGTCTTTAATGATGTATTTGCGATAATTTTTTGTATTGATAACCTGGTCTTGAATTGCTGTCATGAACCCTTCTGTTTCAGCGAACAGGTTGCCACGGGAAAGCCAGGCGTTCGACGCTTCCAAGTCGACATGGGGCTGTTCCAGATCGTGGCGATGTCTTCCATGGAGTAGTTTTTGTTTCCATGACTGATATTTATCAGGTGGTTCAGTTGCAAGACTTAAGGTGTCCCTATTATAGTGATGCAAGTTAAGTGGTGTGTGTTTGTTATCTGCTAGTACTATTGCTTTATGCAGGGGCGACTCCTTTTTCTGGGTGACAAAATATTCTTGAAGCAGGTTAGTTAATTTATTGTGTAGGTTTGTTATGTCTATCATGCCGCGGCCACCTTCCCTTCGTGGTAGAGTAAGTCTTTCTGTTGAGGAGTTAGGGTGATGTATTCTGTGTCTGTTTAATGCTGTTCTTGTTTTCCTTTCAACATTTGCTAAGTCAGTTTTTGTCCAGTGAATGATACCAAAAGAGTAGGTAAGTACTGGTATTGCAAACGTATTGATTGCTTTGAACTTGTTTCTCCCGTTGAGTTGACTTTTCAGTATTTTGGTCAATCTGTTCGTATACGTTCTTATAAGCGTTTCTCTGATAATTCGGTGTTCAATACGTCTGGATTGTGCAAACCCCAGATATTTATAGGTGTCTTCTTCAGACATTGCCTCGATTGTTTCTCCATTTTGAAGTTGAAAGCCTTCACATTCTCGTGTTCCTTTAGTTATTTTTTGTATTTTGCATTTGTCTATTCCAAATTTCATTGCAATGTCTCTAGAGAAAGATTCTGTTATTTTGAGTAAATGTGAGAGTTGTGTCTCTGTTGTTGCATATAATTTTATATCATCCATATACAGTAGATGTGAAAGCTTGAACTGTACCATTTTATTACTTTTGATGTTGAACCCATAGTTGCTGTTATTTAATCTGTTTGATAGGGGATTCAATGCAAGGCAGAACCAAAGCGGACTGAGAGAATCGCCCTGAAAGATGCCTCTTCTAATGGCAATGGAGTCTGTTGTTATATGTTTCTCTTGTGAGACCAGCGTAACTGCAGTTTTCCAATTTCCCATAGTATGTTCAAGGAATGTAATAATTGATGGATGTATTTTGTATATCTTAAGAATTTTCAAAAGCCAGGAGTGGGGAACTGAGTCAAATGCTTTACTGTAGTCAATGTATGCTGTGTATATATTTCTATGATCTTTGTATGCTTGTTCCATTACCACAGAGTCCATTAGAAGTTGTTCTTTGCACCCCTGGGAGTGCTGTCTACATCCTTTTTGCTGTTCGGCTATTATTTCGTTTTTTTCACAATGTTTATATATATTGTCTGCCAGACATGCAGTCAATATTTTGTAGATGGTAGATAGACATGTAATTGGTCTGTATTTGGATGGGTTTGTAGTATTGGAATCTTTTGATTTCAAGTATGTAATTCCTTGCGTAAGGTAAGATGGCATTGTCTCAGGCATCTGTACAAAATTTGTAAGGTGTTTTGCTAGTAGCACATGTGTACATGTAAATTTTTTATTATTATTATTATTATTATTATTATTATTATTATTATTATTATTATTATTCTTATAATAATAATAATAATAATAATTATTATTATTATTATTATTATTCAACTATTAATAGTTAAATTATTGGGAAGTGATTCTGAAACTCAAGAAAGCGTGCGCAGATGATGATTTTCTCCCCCATACGTCACATACAGTTTTTGACTAAATAAATAAATAAAAATAAATAAATAAATCTCGGAGTGCCGCTCCCACTCCGCGATCTGGCGGCTGCGCCACAATAGGATACTGGAACACGTTAAAGCAGCCGCAGTCGCGAGTGGGTGGACGGTGCTCCCCGAAGACCAAGCCATCGGAGGGCGGAACCGTCCGGACCTAGTGCTGGTCAAAGTCCAGCAAGCGATTGTCGTTGACGTCTCAGTCTGCGTAGCATACCCGGGGCGCCTCGGTGAACGCTATGGTGAGAAGGCGGCGAAATACGAACATATTCGCCCCTTCTTAGCAGCCAGGAACTTCCGGGACGTCAGCTTCCTTCCCATCGTGGTAGGAGCTCTGGGCGAGTAGTGTGAGTCAAGTGCAGCGCTGCTCCGTAAATTTACCACTGGCGAAAAGATGCGCGTACTACGTGAGCGCATTGTCGCCGAGGTTACAGCAGGGAGCGCTGCCTGCTATTTTCGCCACACTGCCCAGGATGACCTCGTCCCAGTGGGGTACAGGCGATCCTAAACATTAAAACAATACCTCTGTGCTCGATGGGAGAGGATAGTCTGTGGATGGCTCGTGCAGTCGCGGTTTAAATGAGGTGGCTACAAGCATGTACAGTGTAAATAGTATTTAAATGAGTTGATGGGTTGTGTTTATAAGTGTATTTGCATACATATTGCTCAGTGTAAATAATGTAAATAGTGTTGGGTGGAAGTTACAGCGGTTTAATAACCGACCCACATGGAACACTGCTTCGCCTGACCACAGACTGTTACATAGGACATCTGGTTCTTCTAGCCATTGCAATGTGGATTCAGCAAACTACATCCTAAAAATGTGGTGGAAAATATGTGGTTTTCATGGTCTCCATTCGAACTTTTTCGTTATCCGTTGGACCTAACCATATGATAAGCCAGATTCCCTATGATATTGTCTCAGGGACCTCTTAAGACTTTGCGCAAAAGCGGCAGCAGAGTTGGTTTTAGCCTCTTCAGCGACAACTCTCTTTGGGAGCCCTGAACCCTTGTGATGACTAACCGAACCCGTACGCAACAAATTCGCATGCAGTCTCTTTATTGTCTTCACGTCCAGAGTCGCGTGCCTCCCCCTTTCCCGTCTCCACCATCTCTGCACCATTACAGACGACTGTCATACATTCATCCCAGGTGCAATCCGAGCACGGTCAGTAACGTCTAGTCTCTGCACCCTCTTCACTTAATTAGTGGTTTGATCTGCAAGAAAAGAGAATTATGTAACAATTGTATAATGCCACGTAATGGAATATATCGTAATAGGGAATAATAAAACAGTAGAGTTATTAATATTACATCGTTTATTTTAAAAATCATTTAAATAAAAATAGGGATAGTATTGTGGATCATCCTGTAGTTAAAATATTATGCAATGGAATTTAAAATTTGTGATACGTGAAAAGGGTTTGTTCTCAAGGAAACTCAATAAACAACAACGTGTTTAATGGAGGTCATGGATGAACCTAAATGCATATCTGATACTGTTAATGAAGCTATTGGAAATTTAATGCCAAAATATCTAAGAAAATGTTCGATGCAGCAAATTTTAAGATTGATGTAAAGATAAAGGAATATTAAATATAAGCGAGAACGTCTTGCTGGCGTATTTCGGTGAGGAAGCAAAGAAGTACAAATCACGTGTGTTTCACGATACGTTAAAAAAACATACATTTTTACTCATGTGTGTCGTTTGTTTTCGGTGTAATGTAAACAAGGGAGACAAAATTTTAATCCAAGGGAGTAAATATTACGTCCGTAGGGAGCGAATGTTTTAGTTTAGTCCTTCATTTGCTAACAATAAAATCCACTTTTTCCCGGTCGTGGAATAAAATGCGGTTCACCAAAACCTACTAATTTAACATCATTGAATCATCATGCATCCGCAGCGTACCAAGTCATTTAAAGTCGCGCAGCAAGCGAGAATGAACCGATGGCGGTGGGGGATTTTCATTGCAGCTGGTGCGATCCACTGCACGATAGAAGCCGCCCCGGCGCCCCTCTTTCGTTTTCGAAGCAGCGCCGCGTGATAAATTTGGCATTACGTCACCAGGCGGATATTTATTCCCGGTCCTCGATAGTGAAATTTACGGGGCTGCCGTTTGCGTAAAATATGGCAGTGTTTTGTTATATTGGAGTATTATAATATAAATTACTTTCGCTGCGCTAGCATGTTGGAACGAGGGCTGAATATGAATTGCCGTTACTGATACAAGAATGGGGTATATCGAATTGAAACCCATAATTATTATTGAGTATTTATTTGACAACACTCATTTATGTATGATACGTTTAAAATAACTCTCCTGTCGAGTCAATTTCTGACAAATGGAAATATTTATTCCTATTTTTAATTTTTCATGTAATGTACTATATAGAAAATTGTTTCGCTGCAAGAAATCGATAACAAAATTTTGACGGAAATTCACGTTTTGAGAGTTCCAAACACCAGAAAAGTAGATTTTTCAAAACTCCTGTCCGTTCGTATGGAAACAACATTAGCCCTTAAACTGTTCATTGGATCTTCACCAACGTATTCTCTAATAGATCTGGCTGCTATCGCAGTTCCTTGAATTTGAAACGAATATTTTATCCTTGGGTGAAACAACATAAAGTTCCTACGACATTTTCAACATTTCCTCCAAAGTGGTTCCATTTTTTTTCTAATTCTCTCTCTTTTTGCTCGAATAGAGCGTATAAAACTGGAACTGTCAGTTAAACCTCTCAATTTTCAAAAATTCTAAAAGTTAAAAATATTTTGGATCCACTGTTACAACTACATTATTGAAGATAGATACTTTTTATAAATAAAATTTGTTCTTTATAATTATATCCTTAATTAATGTCATATATCTACAATTAAAGAATGAGTAGCTTTTGTGTACTTTTGAGTAAAATCGAGGAAATTCTTTAAAAAATTCATAAGCAAAATTTTCTCAGAAAACAGCTGAAGTCTTTTTAATTTTTTTCTCTTTCTTGTTTTTGTTTACGTAGTGAAAGCATGCTTTATAATAGGTTCAATTTTAATTTCAAACTCCGGAATTTACCAAATTGGAAAAGAAAAGTTTTTAAAAATATGTTCTCTCTCTCAGTATTAAAACGTTATTGAAACTTTTTGTAATGCAGTATAAAACAATATTCCCCAGTATAAACTTTAAATTGTTTAATGTAAACTTATTTCAAAATATTAATAGTTCTCACGTAATTTCAAGTTATATCATTAGCGTTTTTACAGTGGTACCTAAAGTGTTAGTGGGGAAAAAAGTGTAATATAATAATATAAGAAACCGATACCAATAACACGATAAGAATTTACTCTTACTGTATGTAAATAACAGTTTATTTCTCGTATACATAGAATAGAGAAAGTTAAGTAATATTGCAAAAATAGACATAGATACTACCACGAAAAAGCTATTTTGGGAGACCATGATACAAATAATCTGTTTTTTTAGGACCACTCTATTGGCGCCCCAAGGGTACACTGTATTTTTCCCAATATGGACTTTCCCTATTTCAAATTTGAAAAGTTTAATTTTCTTCAAACCTGTTCTTCCCCATCATTTTTTAATTTGGCGATTTATACCTCAAAGCAATCTTTGTTCAAATTAAAATTTTCAATTTGTTTTATGTACTCTTTCACTTTCTCTACTTACGATTTAAGGGCGAGAAAGTTTTGTAATCTTGCGCTGGAAAACTGCAAAGTTTTTACATAAAAATAGTAGTAAATTGTGTTATTACTTTTTCGAAGTGGCGACGTATTATCATAGATAATACCATGAGTGCTTAGCTAATTGTAGATAAATCACCGACTGGCGAAGGAAGCAGTAAGAAAAATCGATAGAAAAGGCGATAGTGTTTAGATACACCGTCATGATTGGAACATTTTGTATGTATAATTAAATATTATTGCTTTTTTATTTCATGAATGGAATAGCATGTTTAAATACATCTGCTGTCTAGTTTTAAAAGCGGTCTTTTTACGTCTCACTTCCCCTGGTCAGCAATTTCTTGGAAAACGACACTGCATTACGACACTGTGAATTTATTGAGCACAATGCAAATATCTTTTAGAGTCTAATTAGATTGTACCGCTATTTCGAAAAAAGTGACATAAATCCAAATTTGTCAAAACAAAAGTGTCTGTCTTCAGAAATACCTGACACTTTCGAGAGAACAAATGAAACCAACGAAATTGTGGTTGTTAAGTTGTCATTCAAGTATTTCGGAACCTCAAGGTTCTAAGAGTTTCATTCGATACGGCGCGACCTCAAGCTGGGCCATACGATCCTGGACTCTGGAGATAATCTCAAATCATTGTTGAGCATCGTCTGCAAACTGAGAGTTTACTGACAGGTGTTTTGAATATGGAAAACGGTATTTGTTTAAAGTTCATTTAATTTCAAAACTCTTCTCTCATTGAAATTTACTAAACAACATACGTGAGATCCATTAATTATATCTAGATATGTATGTAAATATATATCAATGTTTATTTTAACGGTATAAATGGTATATCTTTCCTACTGTCAATGTTATGCAATAATCTTTCATTTCTTGCTTTGCAACGTTTAAAAAACGTTTTATACAAAACCTGAACCATTTCTAACATTAATTTATTCTTTTAAAAATCGTTTTTCACAAATAATGTAGCCTAATATAGTGAAATATATTAAAAGAAGAAATTTCAGAGAAAAAGGAATTTCAGCTACATGGCTTAGAAGTAAACTCTTGAGTACTGATATCAAAAATAAAACAACTAAGCATGAGTTTTGTGCCGAACATCACAAATCAGTCTGTAGACAGTATAAAAAATTGAATAAGTCAATAATATACTATTATTGCACAATATGCATTCTATTGCACAACTTTATCTTCATAAAAATGAAATTAGCATTATTGCTCTATGTACCACCGGTTTGTCGTAGTAAATTTTGCAAGATATTTGGTTTACAGTCAAATTCCTTATAAGGATGAAGATATCGGCAAGCGATTTCCACGACTGATTAGAAAATATAAAACTACGTAATAGAGTATATCTGCGTTTTCCATGCAACAGCTGATTTTGGCGTTATGAATTAAATTTGCATGATAATTTGTTTATAAGCTAATAGTGTGTAAACGAATTCAAATATCAAAACAAAAGATTCTGTATAATCTTTGGAACAAAACTGTAAGTTTGAAAATTTAAACAGCAAAAGCTGAGCAGCAACAATTTCCACCGGTTTTCCGTAAGTCGGAAAACGTTAATACAATATACCCAAAGACTTCTATTTTTAACACCGCATCTAACTAATTATCACAAAATGTGTTGCTTTATTAAATATATAATTATATTCAAGTAGTATTGTCAACCATAAAATGTAGGGTTAACTCTATTATTGTTATTATTGCTCTTATTGTTAGCATTTTTATATTATTATTACTATTATTATTATTGTTATTATTACTATTATCGTCTTAAAATAATTTAAAATAAATTTCATTTATATTTCTTATTGTAATATGTATATTGTAGTGTTCCGCCACCAGGTTGTAAAAACCCACCTGCAGAAAAAATAAATATCTATCTATCTATTTTGAGTCGTGGAAAAAAGGTAGTGGCAAATACGATAGAATATATAATGGTTATATGAAAATAAAATTCCTGGTGAAGTGTCTTGGTGGGGCCAGATTGCATCTTTTCTCAGAAACAATGCCCAAACACTTGTTCCCGTGCCTTTCAACACTTGGCTCCCATGCATCAGCAAGCTGCATTGGAACTTTTGCACTGGTAGTCCCTGACCAGAAAGAAAATGAAAAATTTCGTAACATCATTTCTATACTCTAACACCCCGTGCGGCTCTCAATCGCCATTTCATTATCTGCTCTGGCCGCGTCGACGAGCCAGCGCTCCCGGCTCCCCACGAGAACGCGCTATACTATTCACTACTGCCCCCTCGCGGCAACTTATAAAGAAAGCGCCACTCATAAATACAAAAGTAAGCTGCCGCAACACGTGATGCCGGCGAAAGTCTCCGGCACCACAGAGCACAGTCGCGAGCCCCACACACAGCCATCCCCTCCGGCGATCGTTAATTCCCGCCCTCATTTGTTTTAGTTTACTCCCCAGAAGTTAACCCTCCGCGCGCTCCCTAGCGCGCACGCCGCCGAACATAACGACCGCAGCGAAGCCTGTGGCTCCGAAACTAATTACCCTCGCTGGCCGGGCCGGGGCATACCTCACGGCGAAGCACGGCGCGGCGCGGCCCGGCGGCCGGGATACGGGAATGATAGTTTCGGGACCCGCCCTGGATAGCGAGCGGGTCGTATCGGGGAGGTCGGGGGACCGATATATCTGTTCCCGATGCCCGCGCTCGAGAAGGATGGGAGCGATACAGTCGCGGTCGATGGTGACGGCGGAGATCGATGGCAGGTTCTCCACCACCGACCCTCATTGTCAATTAAATCGCGGGTTGAAGAGGTTTGTGTCGGGGTTCTTGGAGCCTTGCCGAGTGGCTGCGGTGTTGTGGAGTTTGAGATTGATGAAAGGTGTAAAAGACAGCGGGAAAATGATGAAAAAGGATGAAAATATGTAGCATCTTGCTTCGTTTTAACGTTCAAACAAAATGGGCACAAGAGTTATCATTCAGTTATTTTAGTATATTAAACAAGGATAACAGCATTTTCTAAAAATATCGGGTTTATATTATTTTTTTGTAAAATGCATGTAATATTACACAATGTTAATTTGATAAATGTCTCCTTGAAACAGCAATAGGTTCGCTGCGCCTAATTTACAGCTTCCTCTTCCCCCTCCACCCCTTCTCTCTGACATCTTGTCGCTCCACATGGCGCCGCTGTCAGCCCCACTCCCTCGACAGGCCTTATGGATTGAGACTAGCATCAAGGAGATGTGCGCCCCTCACCTGCAAGCTGGTCTTCGCTGCCTCTTCGGGTGGGCTTCGTCTAGGCTTTGGATTGTGTGCTCTCGGAGCTCCAATAGGGAAGAATATCTCCTACTTCTATGTGTGAGGAGAATCATGAGGTTAGGTTAATAATAGTCTATTTTTTACAGACGCACAGACAATGCATTGTTCACAAACGGACGGACAGACAAGCCGATGGACAGAGATACACCTTGCCGTCATTCGATTTTTTGGTATCAAGGAACCCCAATCATGGATTCTGGCTACACCACGTGTTAGAGATTTTTTTCTCTAAATTTAGCAACTGGATTTATCCCCTTTTTTGTTATCAGGGTCCTGTAGTAAGGAGTTTTCCTACCGAAAATTCGCCGTTTTTTCGCGCACCATTACATGACTTTCTCTCTCCTCCGTAGGGAGAAAATGACCATTTTCGACACCTCGCCATGCTCTTAACATTTACTTTGAGGCACCCGTGCTACATGTATTGAACTTTAATGAGCCGAGGCGCCGCATAAGGGTGGCAGGCGTTTGTACTCGCTCCAAAGAGCATCTGGACAGCGATCGAACCCGCAGGCGACCGACTGTGGGGCGGCTGTGTCAATTGGCGGCGATAGCGGCGAGCTGAGTGGCGGTCGCTCGGGGCACGCCACGCTGCCCCGAGTGAATCAAACCTTGCGGCAACCACGGGAACTACCGGCGCACGCACCGCATCTAGACTTGGCTTTTCGTAATGTGGCGGATGACATTAGGTCATTTTTACACGTCCCGCCTTATGAAATGAATCTTTTTTATTAATTCGCGAACGTCCTTCTAAACGGGGCTCATGGCTTCAGTGATGTGCTTATCACTGTTATAAATATTCATTTTATAAGGCAGGATGTGTAAAAATGACCTAATGTCATCCGCCACGTTACGAAAACCCAAGTATACGAGAGAGTCGCGAATCTGCCGTAGGCTGCGCCAGCCGAACTCCCTGTGATATGGAGACGAGCGACGCGGTAACTTCTATTTTTCTTTTTTTTCTTTCTTCCAGTTTTATACTCTCCTGTTTCCCTGGAGAGTCGGGAATATATTCAAGTGTTCGGGTATTCGCGCAGCAGCCGGTTAGGCTTTTGCAACAGGGACGGGCCTATCTGAAAAAAAAATACTTAAAAACTATTCTTAAAACTAATTTAAAACCTCTTCGGACCTTTCTAGTTTTGATATAAGGTAATTACTTTTTGGTACCATAAAAATAGTTCTTTTTATTGTTCTTCCTTATTCTTTTTCTTTTAATGTATATCATTCACACTCTCATTCATTCTTGAACTATATGTCCAAACACATTCACTCACTCATTCACGCAACAACACTTCCCTGCATTGTGTACACTTTATCCATTTGTCACATTATTCGCCTCGGCGACGGCTTGCCTCGCGACGCGGCAGCCACCCCGACTCTCGTTTAGCAGCGGGCCAGTCCACGTTGGCAGCGCGGGGGAGGCGCTGGGTTGGCCCTGCCTTTCTTTAAGGGTGCGGCGAAGGGAGGGAAAGGAGCAGCAGTGGCGGGCGGTGGGTTCCAAACTTGGGGAGGCCCAGACAAATTCAGGCAAGGCGTCATGTTGTGAAATTGAAAGTGAAAGACCTTTGGTTTACTGGGAAACTGTTATTGGCGATTTTCCAAATAAATGAATTAGATTTAATATTTCTCTTCTTTTCGGATCACTTCTCCGTGAAAACGACACTTCCAATAAATGTTATTGTGTCCACTGAAATATTGCGTCTACCGCACAATTTAATCATCCCAACCACAGAGCACTCACTGTCTCTGACCACAACACCCCTTCATAGGACCTGGAGTGGTAGCTCAGTACATCAACTGATGTCACTGCAGCGCCTCTGACCGGGAGGTCCTAGGTTACACTCCCCACGGCGTCAGGATTTTCGACACTAGCTTTTCAGCCAGGTCGAATTCAGTCGCTGTCTGGAGGAGAATTCTAGCGGCCGGCTGCTCTGATCGGTAGTTTTCCGTGGTTTCTCCGATCAACACCAGGCGAATGCCGGAGCAGTACCCTACCGAACGGGCCTCGGACCGCGCGCGATCTGTCCTTCCTCTTCCTTGTCCTATCCTCTCCCCTTACACACACACTTACACTAACATGCATTACACTACCACATATTCCATATTCCTACACTAACAGGACTAATGACCAGAGCAGTTGACGCGCCCGGAAACATGAAAAAATCAATCAATCAAAACCCCTTCACAGGAGGAGGCCAGACGCGCGAGAGCCTCCGTGCCAAACCAACTCCAAAGCTGGACAAAACGAAACTACTCTTTTCTTAATAGTTGACATGGATGGCACGCGTCAGCTTGGGCCGCCGGTATCCTGCAGGCACAAGCAGTGCTAGTACTCGGTGGTGCTGTGTGGCGCATAGAACTGCTTGAATTCATGAAGATCGTGGCTGTCCGGGTAACGCCACGTTGAGGGCAGAATTGCCGACGTTTCGATCGTCTTTTTCGCGATCTTCTTCAGGGCTGGTCTGCGCTCGAGTTTATATTTGGGTGGACTATGACTTCATTTGCTTGGATTCATCTTGTATTGTAACGCTATGTTTGAAACGAGCAAGAGAAACGACTTCTTTTGAATGTTTACTCGCTACCCGTAAAAATATATGTCCGTTTTAGACAAAGTTAATTCTAACAATTTTAATGTTCAGTAAAAATGTTGCTACTCAATTTCGTTCTTAATCAATTTTGGGGGGGATCTGGCATTCCGTTCCACCTCTGAAAATCCGCCACTGTGGCTAAGTCCCGGCGAGCCGCTGCCGGTGGCTGCCAGATGAAGGCCGTGTGTGGGGAAGACGGAGTGGGGAGGGTTAGTTAGTTAGTGCCTTATTTTACGTGGCGAGACTCGGGCCATCAGGCCCGCTCTTCCGTCTAACCACGCAAATTTCGCTACTCTCCTTTCACCACCTAGCGGAGAAAGGAGGTATTATCTTGGGCGACGAAACAGGCGGATCTCAATTTTGCTCAGAGGCTTCTTTTAGGTTTGAGGATCTTTTACATGCAGTAAATCTACTACATGGAAGAGCCGGCTTTACTTCCCCTCCGAAGGAAGGCGTACGAAGGATTTTTTCGCCCTTAAAAATCCACGGCTCCGATCGGGTTCGAACCCGCAAACTCGGGTACGACAGTCCGGTACGCTAACCGCTACACCACCGATTCCGCGAAGGAAGGTCGTGGTGCACGGGTGGGCGCACGTCGTGGCCGCAGTCTCACCACACTAGCTAGTGGTGAAACCCCTGCCACCGCCGGGTCTTGAACACGATGACTTCCCGGTAACAGGCACTGTAGTGACATGAATTGATGACCTGAGCCACCTCAGCAGATGCGATGTGAGAAGTGGCTATGAGTGCCATTGGCTTGAATTACGGGCTCCTACCAAATAAGCCTTCTCCCGATCCTAAGTAAAACCTTAGCAAGAATCCTATGCCCTATTTTCAATCAACCCCAATTCGGCTTCCGGGAAGGCCGCTTTGCGCCCTCCAAATCCTCGCACATTTTTTCTCAGGCCCTCATTTTCTGCATGCAAGAAGAGTGGGGTGTGTGATTATTTTGTCGACAGAATTATTACATAAAATCTGAAGCTCATTTTTCGATGCAAAATAGTTTCTATTACAAGGCACTAATATTTCTGCTATCAGATTTTGGCAACAACGTTGCTATTAATGTGAGTAAAGGAGTGAGTTTAAGTATTCTGGGACTCAAGAAAACGTTCGCGCATAATATTTTACAATATTCAAATCTCTGTGCGTCTTAAAACATCGCAACCGTCACATGAAGACCTTCTTACCAAACGCAGTGGCATGAGGTGCGAAAGTGTGATTATTCTTAACAAAATAACTCTTCTTCCCATCATCAAAATTCCCGATCCCCGTCCTGGGCGGGGGACAGGATTCGCTGAAACTGGAGGACAAACGACAAAAGGACTCCTTGCGGAGGCAGGCGTAACAAAACCTTGCAGTGGCACTCGCAGAATTTCATTGTTAACGACGATGGCAATTTTATAGAACGACATATATAGGTTTGTATTGATGAGTTTGAGTTGATGTATTGTCATGAAAATAATTATTTTTACACGAATTTTTCTAGAGTATTCCAGATATAATAATTAAATAATAAAAAATGATGGATTTATAATTGAACTTTGTAGATTTAGACGTTTATAGTACATCGTTCTACAGATCTGCTATTCTTACGTAATTACGTAATTACTCTTTGAAGACATCAAGGCAAGCTTGTGTAAAATTATTCTATGTTGTCTGTATAATGTCCTGTGTATACTGATATTGTGATTTAATCACATTTGAATTGTAGATGTGTAAGAAATGGCAACTGTTTGGGCCTGCCGATGTAATCTCAGTTTTGCACCCCACGCATTGCGTTTGGTAAGAAGGGTTTCAAGTGATGGTTGCGATGTTTTGGGATGGACAGATATTTGAATATTGTTATTATATACGCCTTTTTCTTGAGCCCCGTATTACTTACCCCCACTCCTTTTCTCACTTTGATTGATTGCAGCGTTGTTGACAAAATCTGATAACAGAAATATTCACTACGGTGTAATAGAAACTATTTTCCTTCGAAAAAAGAGCTTCATATTTATATAATAGTCTTGTCGACAAAATAATCCCCACTTCGTACTCCTCTTGCATCTAACAAAATGAGGGACCACAAAAAAGTGCGCGGATAATACTGTGTATCTGTTCCTAAAGTTTCATTTGCGCTTGAGGGAGCGAGCGCATTTCATTTTTTCTAAAACGTGGAGTGTCCCTCGCCATATCCTTTTATTTTAGCGTCATCTCCCGGGGGGACGGGCCCCCCTCCCACCCCTCACCCCCAGCGACGCCGTAAACGCTGAAGGCGGCGGTGGCTGGGAGAGAAAAAGCTTCAAGGCTTGTTCGGGCTCTTAAGGATCACTTTCCAATGGCTTCGTCATGGTTACGTCGGCCTAATTGACCCGGAGGAAGGTTCTTCTCTGCGGAACAACCTGTTGTAACCCCCACCCCGTCGTTTACTCTCTACTTTAGCATCCTCTTCCGCCCCCTTCTTCCTTTCACGCGATGACAGTATGGCGAACCGGAAGCTGGGAGCGCGTTAGCGGGGGGCTTCGCATCCGGGAGAGGCGAAACGCCATTACCCCCCCCCGCCACCGCCGCCTCCGCGCCACGCCCCCCGGGCGGACGTCAATGCGAGGTTGTGTGTGCCCGCGCCCGCAGCCGCCCTCGAGCCGCCCCTGCCCGCGCGCAATCAAAATGCATATCGGGCGCGGTGAAAGGGACGCGGCCAGGTTGGGATTTAGCATGAAAATTGCTTGGGAGAGTGCAATATGAGTTTGAAAAGCAAAGGGGCGTCTGTTCGTGACCTGAATAAACCGGAGGAATTACTCAGCGATTTCTCAGTATAATTTGGGCATCGCATTCATATTCTCCTCTGGAATTTATTTGCATACATTAATTTGTGTGCAGTGGAAATTAATTAGAGCCTAAATATTTTTGTCAGCCGGTAGGATGCCCCCTATGGCTTGAATATTCTCGAATTGATGAAGAGTGTGCGGTCTGAAATATATTTTTTGGAGGACTGGTCTCTTTCTCCTCTTTAGAATGTCTGTGTTGACTGCTGAATTCGATAAAATTGTAAATAACGGAGTACACGTACACTCTTCCTACCCAACACGAATATTTCTGAGAGAAGTTGATATGAAACGTTCAATCATCACCGAATTCGCCGATGCGTGTATTTTGATAGATACATTTTATTTCAAATTATCATGTTAGGGCAAACGATGGACATTTCTGAATCATTTTACATTCTTATAGACTACTTAATGCGAATCGTTTACATAATATTTCAATGTTCCGCATATCTCATGTATTTTACCACTTAAACGTCTTCTAGTTTTAGCCATTTGGTCTCTTTTGGTATAAATGTATTTTACAGATATATTATTATTTTCCTTCCATGTTTTAATAGTTATGTCGTTTATAGTAATTGTAAGAGATAGAGTAGGCTTGATTGTTTAATTAAGACGTTACTGTTTTCAATCTTGTTCATTGTAGCCAGACGATGTAAATAAACATCCCAAATCGTTGGGAATCAACCAAATAGTACTATTACATTCCACTGATTAAACCCTTTGACCAGTATTTTATTTATGGTTGTAAGGATTCTCCATATTGTTCGCAAATAAACGTAATATGTCTGAATAATTTCTGGGAGCACTCTTCTTTGTTCCTCGACATGGGGTAACTAATTACTTTCGACATGACGAATGCGAGACTATCACCAGAACAATTCCGCCCGTGACACAAGGGAATCGTTTCATTGCTCAGAGACGTTTTTTATAAGGATATGAATTTGAATGCGAATTTTTTCTGTTGTCCTTGGACTGTTAATCAGCGCGGTCTGAGAGCCCGGGGGCGTGGCCGGAGCCGGGAGGCAACGCGCACGGAAACAAAAATTGGGTGAGGGACGCGCTCCGTGCGCGGAATGAAACAATTGGCGGCTGCGGCTTTGCCCCTCCCCCTCCCTCCCCCCTGTGGGGTCGCATTAGCTGAATCACTTGATGGAAGTGCAGCTGCTCCCTCAAATAAAAGTCCGTTCCCAGAGTGATGGTTGGGAGGTTCACTTGTGGTTTTGAATTAAAAATGGAATACTAAATGGAATATGTTTCTGGAAGGGCAACTTTGTCCGAGCTCAGATATGCAACGCTGACTCATGGGAATAATGATTTTGCGTGACCACGAATAAAAGCCCGACGTACAAACTTCATCTGGGAAGTCTAACAATTTTTTGTTCTATATAACTTAATTTTTCGGTCAAAAATTTTATATGGACTTCCCCGTTATTTAGTTGGGTATGAACCTGCCATTCTTTTAGTAAATAAAACTGACAAGCAGAAAATCTGTGTGAGGAACATCTTAAAATAAGATCCTTTGCTCTAGACCAGAGAAATGTTTCGTTTGCACGGAGGAGTGGTGGCTCAAGTCAACTGATGTCTCTGCGGTCCCTCTGACCGGGAAGTCCTATGTTCGAGTCCCGACGGTCGCAGGATTTTCGACGGTAGCTAGATAGATAGGTCGAATCCAATCGCTGTCTGGAGGAGAATTCTAGTAGCCGGCTGCGCTGATCAATAGTTTCCCATGGTTTCTGCAATTAACACCAAGCGAATGCCGGAGTAGTATGCTAACAAACGGGTCACGAAGCATGCGCAATCTTTCCTTCCCCTTCATTGTCCTATCATCACCCCTTACACACACACTTACTCTTACATACACTACACTACCACACTTGCCCGGAGACCGATCGAGAGCTTGGAGCTTGTCCCGGCTGTAGCGGTGCCTCGCTGATGGGGGAAAAAACCTTCTATCCGGCGGTTGGTCGACGCCGGAATTCGCCATCCAGCGGGGGAAGGTCACCGATACTTCCCCTCGAAAAAACATGCACTGCACTTACGGGACTAATGACTTTAGCAGTTGACGCGACCCGAATCACTAACAATCAATCAATCGTCAATCGTTTGCGCGGCAATGAAGACAACCTATTCTGTTTTGTAAAAAATATAACAACACAGCAAAAAATAGAGATTATAAGTGGTAAAACAACAAATTATTGCAAACAACCGTTTGAATCCTCTCAGCGAAGATAACATTTATTTCTCCTTCAGAAGTGACGAGCATCATTAAACGTTCCAAGACACCAGTGTAAGACATTACTAACACAGTATTAAAAGAACTTCATCGACAAACAATTGCAATCATAACAGCGATATTTAATGCATCGTTAAGAATATGGTACTATTCTTTCTCTTAGAAACGGGCTGTTATATTTCCATTCTACAAACCAGGCAAAAACCTCATATCCCCAAGCAATTACAGACCCATTACTTTACTTCCTACAGCAAAAATGTTTTAATTACTTGTTTAAATAGAGTCCAAACATACTTGATGAGCGTTAATACAATTCCCAACACCTAATTCGGTTTCAGACCTAATCATGAAACAACCCAACGACTCTCCCGGCTTGTCGAGCGCGTAGTAATTAATTTTAACGATAAACAACAAACAGAAGCTCTTTTTTTAGGTACTTCTCACGCATTCGATAGACTTTGGGACCATGAGCTGATGTAGAAACTACGAGAATTTGCTATGCTTGAATATCTACAAAAATTAATTGTACGTTTTCTCACAGGCAGGTATTTTCATGTAAAAATAAATGAAGCTTAGTCATTGCTTTACTCAACGCACGCAGTTGCTCCTAAATGCTCAGTTCTTTCCCCTATCTTTTGTTTATTTTTATAGCAGGTACATCAAACAAAGAGTGAATAGCTCTTTATGTTCACGATTCGGTTATTTTCACTTTACATAATATCATCCTGGCCTATGATTATAAACAATCTGATGTTTATTCTTATGCGAAATGAGCCAAAACGAGGAGAATTAAAATTAATCCCTTAAAATCCTAATCTAAAATTTTGAACTCTCAGACGGTCTTCCTCCCATACACCCTTACCCAAATAATATATAATAACCACCCTAACGGCCTTCTTCCTATACATCCTCGTCCAAATAATATCAATGTGCACTGACTTTCTCATTCTTTACCAGCCAAATACCTAGGTGTCTTACTGAACAAATGGGTAACTTTCAGACCCATCATTCAATCAATAATCCATACAACAATGCAAGATTTTTAAAAGTATCCGTATCCTTTCTTCGAGAGAAATTCCACCCTTAGTACAAAATCTGCTACTTACTACTTAAACTACTTATCTATAAAATGATAATAAAACTCAGGATGACGTATGGATGTCCAACATAGCACAACGCAGCACCAACCAACTTATTTGTTTTGCACACCATCTAAAACCAACATCTACGGAACCACGAAAACCCCAGATTAATTTTCAACCCAAAAATCTCAAAACCCTATCTGAATAGGCCTATCCTAATACTCTAGTATATCCCAGCATATCCTAATACTCCAGTAATCAATCTCGGTCAAAACGCTCATTATCCTTCGCGTAATACATCCAAAGTCCCTAAAGATCTCTTGCACCCCCCTGATTCATAAAAACATACGCCTTCTATTGCGTGAATAAACATCTTCCCTCCACCACCAAACAATAAAGGTGAACTTCCCATAGTCATTATATGAAATTTGAAAACAATGAAGGATTATGATAAGAATCTCATTTTCCTGAGGATGACCAAATAAAATTCATTGTGTGTACCCTTCGAAGCCGCGAAAGAGAAAAGTCGAACAAAAATATTTTTTTGAATGCTCGTTGGATGGCTGAAAAACAATTCGAAGTTGCCACTATATGCTATCACGTTGTGGAAACTCTGACGTTCTTTTTCAGTGAAGCCCGCCTAGAAACAGGTTGCTGTTTTATTTCGTATCTGGATTCTTAATGCAGAGATCAGTCGTTGTGCATTCGAAGAAACATACTGAATGCTCAATTAGTTAAAAAAATATACCGTGATAATTTGTATCCATGCGGAAAGGACCGCAAGTAGAGGAAAAGCTTAAAATGTGAATGCCCTGGACATTCCTCAAAAATTGGAAATATAAAAAAAAGAAAATTATTGCAATACATTGATAAGTATGTAACATTAGTTCTTAAATATACAAAAATGTCCATAGATTATTTTGTGTATGTATATTGTTGTAGTGTTGTATATTCTCCGAGTTTGAAATGCCACTGTTAATCCATTGAGCAAATGCTGAGATAGGCCCTTGTTTTGTTGAGCTCTCATTTTCTCTTATTGATTGAGTAGCTTTGGGAGGTACGTTATTTTGTCCGCACTGCTGCGAAAATAAGGTTTCAATCACTCGAAATGCCTAGATTTCAACTGCTACTAACCTCACTTTGTTGGTACATTTATTCATCTTTTATGCAAAGTTAAAGTGTGGGCTAGTAGTTCTCGAGCACAAGAAAAGTTTCGCAGTTTACACTTCTCTCCCGTATGTCACCATAAGATTTCACTGTTTTTAATAAATGAATAATTTAATGAATTAAATATTGTCCTGTCACATACGCTTTCAGCATTCACAAGTGACATTGCAAACGGTAGGATGCACATGCCATTGAGAGGCGCAAGTGAAGCCGAGAGGCTGCGGTGCGGCGCGGGCGAGAGAGGAGCTAACTAAAATGACATTAACAAGGCACAGCAATCACAAGTGACTGCAAGGAAGGAAGCACGTGCGATTGAGGGGCGCAAGTGAAGCCGAGAGGCTGCGGTGCTGCGCGGGCGTGAGAGGAGCTAACTACAACGACATTAACAAGGCACAACAATCACAAGTGACACTGTGCAAGGAAGGAAACACGTGCGATTGAGGGGCGCAAGTGAAGCCGAGAGGCTGCGGTGCAGCGCGGGCGAGAGAGGAGCTAACTACAATGACATTAACAAGGCACAGCAATCACAAGTGACACTGCGCGCGGAAGGAAGCACGTGCGATTGACGGGCGCAAGAGTGAAGCCGGAGAGGCTGCGGTGTAGCGCGGGCGAGAGAGACTAACTAAAATGACATTAACAAGGCACAGCAATCACAAAGTGACACTGCGCGCGGAAGGAAGCACGTGCGATTGACGGGCGCAAGTGAAGCCGAGAGGCTGCGGTGCAGCGCGGGCGGGAAGGAGCTAACTACAATGACATTAACAAGGCACAGCAATCTGCGTGACACTGCGCGCGGAAGGAAGCACGTGCGATTAAGGCGCAAGTGAAGCTGAGAGGCTGCGAAGGTGTAGCGCGGGCGAAGGGCTAACTAAAATGACATTAACAAGGCACAGCAATCACAAGTGACACTGCGCGCGGAAGGAAGCACGTGCGTTGACGGGCGCAAGTGAAACGGAGAGACTGCGGTGTAGCGCGGGCGAAGGAGCTAACTTCCTGAAAATGACACAGCAATCACAAGTGACACTGCGCGAGGAAGGAAGCACGTGCGATTGACGAGGCGCAAGTGGCCGAGGCTGCGGTGCAGCGCGGGCGAGAGGCTAACTAAAATGACATTAACGAGCACAGCAATCACAAGTGACACTGCGCGCGGAAGGAAGCACGTGCGATTGACAGGCACCAAGTAAAGCCGAGCGGCTGCGGTGCAGCGCGGGCGAGAGAGGAGCTAACTACAATGACATTAACAAGGCACAGCAATCACAAGTGACACTGCAAGGAAGGAAGCACGTGCGATTGACGGGCGCAAGTGAAGCCGAGAGGCTGCGGTGTAACGTGGGCGAGAGAGGAGCTAACTACAATGACATTAACAAGGCCCAGCAATCACAAGTGACACTGCAAGGAAGGAAGCACGTGCGATTGAGGGGCGCAAGTGAAGCTGAAGGGCTGCGGTGCAGCGCGGGCGAGAGAGGAGCTAACTACAATGACATTAACAAGGCCCAGCAATCACAAGTGACACTGCAAGGAAGGAAGCACGTGCGATTGAGGGGCGCAAGTGAAGCCGAGAGGCTGCGGTGCTGCGCGGGTGAGCCCTATCGACTCGCGGCGACGGCGCTGTGACGTCACGGCGCCGCCAGGTGGCGCCGAGGCGCGGCGCGGTGCGTCGGGGCGGCCGCCCGTGAGAGGGCCGCGTTGCCCGTCGCCGCGGAGGCGCTGGCGCGGCATTTTATTACGCTCACGGGGAAACGTCTCAACGGACACAACGCAGATGTTTCTGAGTCCGCTTCTTGTCTACGACTGAGATCAATATATTATGATAATGTATTATCGTCGTCGATAAAAGACCAATGTGAAAGAAAACAAAATTTTACAGTAGGAATGAAAACACTTTTTGACGTTCATAATGCCGAGTTGGCTAAGTTCAGGCATTCTATACTTTCTATTAACAGTATTAAATATTTATTCACAGTAATATTTTTCTGAAAACACCTTACGAAAACCATCTGTGTGACTCTTATTACATACGAGATATTCTATTTTGAATAAATTGTAAAGGTCACAAAACAGGTACATTATTTTCTCTTTTAAGAACACAATTTAAAGTGTTTTTTGGATATTTTCTTATGAAATTAAAGAACAAGGCATACGAAAGTTCCATTGTCAAGGATGTTATACAACTTATTTTTCTAATGTTAAGCTTTATTGCATGAGTAGATGATTTGAAAATGAGCACTTTAGGAGCGAGTTATTAAATTTATACGAATGAAATGAAACAACATTATAAACGAATTGCATTCACCTTTTGTTTATAAAAGAGCTTCAGAAATTTATTAGAAAATATAAGTTAATTTTTGGAAGCAACATTATTGTGACGTCATGGACATTTGACATCTGTGGGAAAGAACAATGATCGGCTGCTCGATTTACTGCTACCTCCCCACAATTCTCTTGCAATTGGCTGGATATGTGATATCACAATTATTCGTGCAGTAAACGGCAAATACGTCAATAACTGTACCGTAAGATGTCATTTTATGAATGATTTCTAGTAAATAAAAGTCATTTATAATGCTAGAATACAAACCAATGGTATCTATCAACTGATGTGAATTTTAATCTTCACGCAGTATCTTCCAAAAATGTACTAGAACATTTTCATTGATTGATGTGACTTTTCGTATTCAACGTTCAAATTTTATATTATCGAAGTTCAAAATTCAAATTTCGTATTCTTGAGTTGCGTATCAATTCAAGGATAGCCTTACTTAGGCGCACAATTCCAATGAATCTTGGCCAAAACTACGAGTGAGTAATAAAGCAAAAAATGATATTACAAGAATGTTCATAGTCTGAAAATTTTCTATGCCCCTCGTAAGCATTTATACGTGGCTGTGATAGTCTGGTTATGGAATCGCTCGGGGAGAAAATTTATGTCACAGGGACATATTTAATTCAAGAGCAGCTTTCGCGCGGTTTGGACACCCGTTGCCTGGATGAAACCTCACTGGCGAAGTTTTACTTCAATCGCAAACTATCTCGACTGGGGAAGTGACCGAACAAAATAACGTCGTAGAATTATTGACGGACGTCGCTAGTTAAGATGCGGAAGTTATTTCAAATCAAAATACATGTAATGAAACTATTTTATGAACGAAAATAAACACGCTGAAATAAATGTATGCCTGCTTTTTGCCAGTATTTACACAATTCTACTTAATGAAATTACGTTCATATGAAATAAAATAACACTCATTTTAGAGCAATTAGTTTCACATGCTAATTTTGATTTCAATATTATTGTATATACATAATCCATAATGCTTTCAAATTACCAATTTACTATAGATTTTTATCGATAAGAAAAACTGGTATACTTGCAGATTTACAATTGTTATTTATATATTAATTTTTTTTAAATTTGCAAAATAGTGTATTTCTTGAGTAGATAGATGACTGCTAGGGAACCATTTCAATAAAATACATCAACATTCAGAGATCATGTGCATATCATTTCAGCAACAATTTAACCAGTTATTAAGCAATCAAATTGCATCTCTTGTAAAAATTGATATTTTGTAATGTTCAACACAAGGATAATTTGGTGACATTTCTCGCCAGTAATGTCGCACATTTCGGGATTGTTTATAAAATTATGAATTTTTGATCAAATGCTAATTTGCAGTTTTCGGTTTTTGGACACCAGGGGGGCGTTCCTACCAGAACTCCAAAAATTGGAAATTATTGTATATATTTGCAAATTTTGCTTCCCTCACAAATCTACTCTTCAAGCCGTTCTGCAATGTCTCACCTAGTATGTAGTTAAGTAAATTTAAATAAAGGTGCAATTTTGCAATTTAAACATGTTTTTAAAATTCAAATATTCTGAATCCATAAACTTTCTAGCATTGAGTAGCTTTCTTTTACCATTCCACCCTGACACCACAATGCTATTTGTAACAACGTACCGAACTAATGAATTTGACTCGATGAGCAATGACCTCAAGCTTGGATTCTGTGGTATCTTAAGAGATATGCATCTGCAGTAACCTCGGTATTTTCGAAAATTGCAAAAGAATAAAAAAAAATAAAAATCCAAAAGTATAATGTTAATGTTAGAGATTTTTACGACATGAAATCTGATCTCAAAAAAAGGTCTTTTAAGAAAGGTCGTGTAAAATCTTTCGTAAACACGAGTAGTTTTGCGCAATTTATGCATCAAGTTAATACTATTTAAAAAATATTTTTCTCAAAACCGGCTTCAATTTTTTCTTTCATTTTTTCTTCGGTTAGTGTAAAGGATACATAAAAATAAAGCAGGTCCCTTTTTTGGCGAACTTTCTTTGATTTCAAAAAATTGCAAACAAAAAATTGACATGCAAGATAGTATGGATGAGAGATTTTTAAATGAATTCTGCCCTTGAAAACTTGATCTTGAAATGAAATAAATGAGAATCTCTGAATTTTTGATAATTGGAAACGCAAATGTTCTACGTTTATAAGCGTCGGGATGGTTAAGCATAGCTGTAATGCTGGGAGGTAGGAATTACTTGTCTGGCCTGTTATTTCTAAGGATCTACGTTCACACCTCCTCTCGGAGAGAAAATATTTGTTTATTGGAAACACTTTTCATGTAGTTTGATAATATTCCGTCGTTACAAATAATGCTGGAAGTTAGTACTATTGCAGCTCCATTAGTTCCACTGCATTGCTTATTTGTCATCTATTTCTGGAAGTAAGGTTTTATTAGTGGCTTAATGGCTTTTAATACTAAAAGTTTTATTAGGTTTTCCCAAATAATGTAAAGTACATTTCCCTGATTATGTTTATATTCACCGTGCAACAACTGGTTTCGGTTTTATTATGTTTGTATGAGAATTTGGATATAAACTAATATCTCCTAAAAGAATTCAAATATCGACACGAAAGTTACGCAACTGTCTTTAGAACAACTCGTAAAGTTTGAAAGTTAAAATTAGCAATAGCTATAATACCAATTTCAGCTATTCGAAAGACGGAAAATTTACATGTAGAACTAGGTTTTACCTTTCCATAATATTCTTAAAGTCATAGTTCAGTTATTGTCTATTCCTAAGGTGGATGTTCTAGCAAAATTGTAATTCATGTCTCTTCCTGTTATAGGTAAGTTGGAATTCAACATTAAGAAACGCACGTACATGTGTCCGCTCTAGGGTAAGTGTAAAATATATGTTTTACAATTCGGGATCTGGCAGTGATCTTTCCCCTCTAAATCGTGAGATTCGGCCCCGCCTAACGTCGGCCAGCAGGTACTTCTCCAACCAGGCATCTTCCACCAGCAGGGCACCGCCCCAACCGGGGTAAACTAATCTCTCGACTGATCATCCGGCATGTATGGTAGTGCAGTGCATGTCAGTGGAAGTGTGTATAAGCAAGGGATGAGGATAGGGCAAGAAAGAGGAAGGACAGACGGCGCTGTGGCCAGTTTCTTAGGGTACTGCTGCGGTATTCGCCTGGTATTGATCGGAGACACCATGAAAAACTACCGATCACAACAACTGGCATCTAGAATTATTTTCCAGACAGCGACCAATCTCGACCTAACAGTGTAGCTAGAGTCAAAACTCCTGCCACCGTCGAATCTCAAACCTATGACCTCTCTATCAAAGGCACTGCAGTGATATCAGTTGATGCCCTGACCCACATCTTCTGGTTTTTCAATATTCTTCGGGGAGTAAACTACAGATGTTAAGTTTTTTCTACGCATGTCCAAGTTGAAGACGAGGATCGGACTTTAGACTTCGTTATCTGTGTAACTTCATTACCTGTGCACTTCTTCTAGAATTCAGTGGGAAATATAGTTACTCAAATTATCGTTCTCCATGATGTCTATCGTTCTCCATGATTTTATTACATTGGAGCGAATATTTTTTGTTAACAATCTTTGCAAAAAACGTTCATTTTCTTTCTGTATTCAAAATTCAAGTAGTATATGGCTTAGGGTAGGGATCACAGAATTTTTGAAAACGTGCACAGAATTCATTTCTCTCCATAGCACGTCACACACAGTTTTTAACTGTTTTTGGCGTAAAATAAATAAATGAATAGACGACGCGATTTACATAAAACGTCTGTTCAAAGCAAAATTTACGAACCGTACGAGAAGTTATGAAAAATGAAAAGGGAATCATAACAGAAAATGATTCAAACTATTTGTTAAGAAAACGACCCAATTTACGAGGCATATTTTGTGAAATTGCTTTTGCGCAAAAAGTTTGAAAAGAATCCTTTCGCAATGCCAGGCCCCGAAAACCACCAATCACATTTGAACTGAGCCACAGATTGCCCTTACTCCTCGCTTTCCATCACCGCGTTCGAGGCGTCGGAAGCCAATTTGCGCACGGAGGAGCGTTAAGGGGAAGACCCGAAAGTAAAATCTAAATAATAAATTGAATTAATCTTTCTCTCTACGATAGAGGATCATTTTATATTCTCCTTATTTTACCCATATTTCCAACAAATCATTTCACAATGCTATATTTAACAATATACCATGAAACAATTCTTGGTAACTGTGCTTTTTTAAAAAAATTGTCAATTACAGATCAATAAAAAAATAAATCTAAATGTAAATCTTCTTTGCCCTTCCTTGCTGAGTAAAATTTTAATAACGTAAATAGGATTTGTCGTATGACGGAAGAACAGATCTCATGGCCTGGGCCATTAAGTGTCTTTTCTTTCATTAAGTTTCTCAATGGCCTTTATGTTTCTGCGCTCTTATCGATACTTCGGTTTCTTATTATTGATCATATGTACGAATCCTTGTGCTAAACAATCGTTCTGAATAATTGTGTAGTAACAATATTTGTTTTATGAGCAAAATGTATGAAAAATCAGAAAATACATTGTTTATATTTCAGCATAACCCACACGAAATTACAATGAATAATATTTAAACAAGAAAAAAATCCGTATTGTAGATTACGGGTTTGTTAAGTGATTGAATATATTTAATACCATAGAAAAATATTTTATTGTCCCGGAATTCATTGATGACAGATTCTGAAAGATAATCTAAAGTATGATTTCAAAATACTTATAGTCGTCATATTAATACTTCCAAAACAACTGCCCCGACCTGGATGGCCGAGGTGGCTAAGAGCGAGTACCGACTCAGCGCTTCGGTCCGAAGGGTCGCGGGTTCGAGTCCCGCCTTGGGCATGGCTGTTTGTCCCTTGACTTTGTATGTATGTGTTGTCGCGGAGGGCCTCGCGTTCTGCTGACCCCAGATCAGAGGAGCCCGCAAGTGGTTGGTCTAGTGTATGGCCGAATATGCGTCCCAACGGGACGTAAAGGGTAACCGGCTGTTGGCTGGATAAAAGACGTAGAAGGGAAGAAAAATACTGCAATTCAGCAATACCTAAAGGCAGACTTAAATAAAACACTGAAGAATATTAAATATGAGTTAAGAAGTATAGATAACATTTTCCAACTCATTGCGTTCCGTGTGCTCGGTTTCGCCGTCGTCCTTGTTCCTCCGCGCCTGAATGACGAGGCGCCTGCAGCCCAAGTGCCTCGACGCCTCTCGAGCCCTTCTCCGCTTCGCTCCGCTTTCTCTCCTCTTTAGAATATTTATCGGTGCCGGGAGTTGACCCCGATCACATGGCGAGCCTTCATTTTCTTAAAAGGCTTTTAATCCGCTCTTGTGCTTCCCCGCCCCCTCCCCTGCAAGGGCCACGTGACCCGGCGCGCGCTGCCTGCTTCACAGCAGGGGGCGCGGCGCCCCAAATCGGAAGACGCCTCTAATGACTTGGCGATGTGCCCATCCCGCCCCCCTCCCCGCCGCGCACCTGAGGCTCCTCCCAGACGCCTCCGCGACGACGCCGACGAACGCTTTCATTTGCATTGGCTTTGCATTGGCATTCATTAAGGCGCCCAGTGATTTCGTGAGATGGGAACGGTGAATGTTTATGGCGGTCTTCCATTGACAATTTCATCGCGTTGGCCCTTCATTCATCGTTTTACAGGTTGCATTTGTACAACCTTCTTCTGGTGATAATGCTGTAATTATTTTTATATAATTAAATATAAATAAATAATAAAATAAATCAATTGTAGGGCGGCCCAAGTCGTTATGCTTCGAGATATCATGTGAATTAAGGTCTGTTTGACTCGAGAGTTGCGTTGACGTGCGATAAGTAAAGCGCGTCCTATATTAAGACTTTATCTTATGCGGAACGGACAAAGCGCTCGTGTGCCGTTTTGCATAAGATACAGTGTTATTCTACGACGCGCGTTACTTATCGCGCGACGACGCAACGCTCGTATGCAGAGGTTCTAATCTGGGGTGCAACGGTGAGCGATCTTTGAGAAAGATACGATGAATTCGCGGCGCAGCAGACTTCACCGTGAGGCACGGGCTGGTGGCGACTGCTGCGTGCGCCGCGTTTGCTGTAGGGATGCGACATCTATATCAATGTTTTCGAAACATCGATGCTTTTATAAAAAATAATGATGTTTTTATAATAATAGCGATGTTTCTATAAAAATATCCATGTTTTAAACATCGATGAATTAAAACTGATGTTTTTGAACATCGATGTTTGGGGTTCGATGGTTTTACGTTTTCAATGTTTTGTTCCTGGATAAATGAAGCCCAGAATCACACTTTTGTGAAAGTTAAAATGAGAAATAATAACTGAATATACCAATATATTTTGTATTCGATAGAAGCGAACGCTGTTTGTTCTTTCTTCATCAAGCAGACTACCATCCCTTGCTCGAGATGAACCTAATGGCCTGGTATTTCCTTCGATTTTCCTGTATTTCTTGTATGGAGAGACGTATAACTTTGTTTTCTGTTACATTTTAATTATAAATTAATAAACACAGTCATTGTCAAATTAAATTTTGTGGCTCACGAATTTAATGTTAGATCTTACTAAACAACTTTATAACACCGGTGTTTAAAAACATCGATGGTTTGTGGTCCATGTATTATTAACATCCACGTTTTGAGTTTGAACATGGATGTTTGGAAACATGGAAATTATATGCATGGCAATAAATATATACATACAAGGAGCGATAATTGCGCTCGTGAAAACTGTTCAAAGTGTTGGTTGTCTCGGTAGCTTAGTGGTCAGAGCAGCTGGGCGTAAACCAGAAGGCCCGGGTTGGAATTCCGGTCGGTACGACCAATTTTTTGAACAAATTTATCTATTCAAACATGGATGTTTTCTTGTCGATGTAGCATCACTAATTTGCAGAAGGGGCGCCGCGGCGCGGTGTTCTTCTGGGCGCAGAAGGGGCGCGCGCGTCAAACCGACCCGGCTCTTGAAGGAGCTGCGCGCGGGGTCAGGGGCGGCACTCGGGAAACAATGCACCGCTAGACAAGGATGTCACCAACGACCGCCTCGCTTTTTGTCTACCCATCCCGCCCATTGAAAACAGTGTCAAGCCCTCGGCACCCCGACGCACGAGTCAAAACGGTTGTTTTTCTGACGAAGAAAAGAAGTTTCAAATGCCGCCTCGATGCTCCCGCTGGAAGAAAGGAGAGCGCCTAGAACCACTCGTATGCGAGCGGTCAACCGTGGTTTGGAGAAAAGAAGATGACAACGGTCGCTGCATGTACCTCGGTCATCTAAAAAACATTTTCGAGTGCAGCTGCGTCGCATTCCGTTGTTCGCAGGGGATGAAAGGCGGAGCCGCCATTAGGCGCAGAAATCGATTGTTGCCGGCCAACGGTAAGGTCAAGAAAAAATAGTCAATCTCGCATCATTGGTGCGAGAACGTCTGCCAATGTACTCTGAAATTCATTCTCAGCAATCGGGAACAAACTAATGATTTCTTCGTAATTCCCAAAGGAAACCCTCGAAGACATCTAAGAAAAACCTACAAATGAGTTATTAAGCGAGACCATTCACAATGAAAACTTAAACGTAATCGTAACGTAGCCGCAAAACCTAGAAATGAGCTATTAAGCGAGACCATTCACAATGAAAACTTAAACGTAATCGTAACGTAGCCGCAAAACCTAGAAATGAGCTATTAAGCGAGACCATTCACAATGAAAACTTAAACGTAAACGTAATATAGCTGCAAAACCTAGAAATGAGTTATTAAGCGAGACCATTCACAATGAAAACTTAAACGTAATCGTAACGTAGCCGCAAAACCTAGAAATGAGCTATTAAGCGAGACCATTCACAATGCAAACTTAAACGTAAACGTAATATAGCTGCAAAACCTAAAAATGAGTTATTAAGCGAGACCATTCACAATGAAAACTTAAACGTAATCGTAACGTAGCCGCAAAACCTAGAAATGAACTATTAAGCGAGACCATTCACAATGCAAACTTAAACGTAAACGTAATATAGCTGCAAAACCTAGAAATGAGTTATTAAGCGAGACCATTCACAATGAAAACTTAAACGTAATCGTAACGTAGCCGCAAAACCTAGAAATGAGCTATTAAGCGAGACCATTCACAATGCAAACTTAAACGTAAACGTAGCTGCAAAACCTAGAAATGAGTTATTAAGTGAGACCATTCACAGTGACTTAAAACGTAATCGTAACGTAGCCGCGAAACCTAGAAATAGGTTGGCCAAGAAGCGAGACCGTTCTTAATGAAACCCAAGCAGCAAGCGTAAAGTGGCGTGAACACAAATGGAGTTATGGCTGAAACGAAATGAGTTATTCGAGACCATTCACAATGGAAACTTAAACGTAAACGTAAAGTAGCCGTAAAACCTAGAAATGAGTTATTGAGCGAGACCATTCACAATGAAAACTTAAACGTAATCGTAACGTAGCCGCAGAACCTAGAAATGAACTATTAAGCGAGACCATTCACAATGCAAACTTAAACGTAAACGTAATATAGCTGCAAAACCTAGAAATGAGTTATTAAGCGAGACCATTCACAATGAAAACTTAAACGTAATCGTAACGTAGCCGCAAAACCTAGAAATGAGCTATTAAGCGAGACCATTCACAATGAAAACTTAAACGTAAACGTAACGTAGCCGCAAAACCTAGAAATGAGTTATTAAGCGAGACCATTCACAATGAAAACTTAAACGTAATCGTAACGTAGCCGCAAAACCTAGAAATGAGTATTAAGCGAGACCATTCACAATGCAAACTTAAACGTAAACGTAAATAGCAAAACCTAGAAATGAGTTATTAAGCGAGACCATTCACAATGAAAACTTAAACGTAATCGTAACGTAGCCGCAAAACCTAGAAATGAGTTATTAAGCGAGACCATTCACAATGCAAACTTAAACGTAAACGTAAAGTAGCCGTAAAACCTAGAAATGAGTTATTGAGCGAGACCATTCACAATGAAAACTTAAACGTAATCGTAACGTAGCCGCAAAACCTAGAAATGAGTTATTAAGCGAGACCATTCACAATGGGAACTTAAACGTAAACGTAAAGTAGCCGTAAAACCTAGAAATGAGTTATTGAGCGAGACCATTCACAATGAAAACTTAAACGTAATCGTAACGTAGCCGCAACACCTAGAAATGAGTTATTAAGCGAGACTATTCACAATGGGAACTTAAACGTAAACGTAAAGTAGCCGTAAAACCTAGAAATGAGTTATTGAGCGAGACCATTCACAATGAAAACTTAAACGTAATCGTAACGTAGCCGCAAAACCTAGAAATGAGTTATTAAGCGAGACCATTCACAATGGGAACTTAAACGTAAACGTAAAGTAGCCGTAAAACCTAGAAATGAGTTATTGAGCGAGACCATTCACAATACCGTAACTTAACCGTAGACGTAAGTCCGTAAACTTAAGAGTTCACTAGCTTCAAGCTTTAACGGTAAGTTAAGGTCGGAATTCTACGGAAGACCAAGCAGAGAGCAGCATGAAAGAAATAAACATGGTGGATTCCAGATTGTGTTCAGATTTGTGGTAATGTCATTTCAATACTGTATGTACTGAACGAGTTTGCGAACGGTTTTGATGCGAGTAGTGAATTCAAAGTAAGAATTTGGGCCATTTCTCTTTTGACCTTAACTGGATGTGGCGAATAAAATAATTGCGTTTGAATTCGACTCGTGAATTTGGTACAAGAGAATCCTTGTTTATAAAATAAAGGAAATGCGACAACTAATTCAACAGCTACTCGCACTTATATTTAAAGACAAGTCGATGGGAAAATTGAAGACAAATCTAGAAAACACGATGGAAAGATCTTCCCAAGACGCTAAAAAACGAATCGATCAAACTTCAATACGTTGAAATTGATTGGTGCAGAAGAAACTTAAGTTATAGCTTACGTTCCTCATTGTGAATGATAGTTTTTACGTATTAATTTTACTGCTAACTTTACGGCATTACGTTTCGTGTAAGTTTGCATTGAAAATGTCTTACGTTCACCATTGTGAATGATAGTTTTTACGTATTAATTTGATTGCTAAGTTTACGGCATTATGTTTCGTTTAAGTTTGCATTGTGAATGTCTTACGTTCACCATTGTGAATGATACCTTTTACGTATTAATTTGATTGCTAAGTTTACAGCATTACGTTTCGTTTAAGTTTGCATTGTGAATGTCTTACGTTCACCATTGTGAATGATAGCTTTTACGTATTAATTTGACTGCTAAGTTTACGGCATTACGCCATGTTTAAATTTGCGTTGTGAATGAGGCATCTGTGGCGGCGAATGTTCGTTTCCCAACTGGTCGCGGGATTAAACATCCGCACAATACGGCAGTAAGAATATTATCGATGATTATTAGTCGGGTCACTATCCGCTGCTCTACTCGATTAGAATGCGAGCGAGACTTCCAACAAACAGAGCCAGCTACTAGAAGTAATGTCAACAGGACGGCATGCTATGTTTAGCGGCAGGAAATTACTCCTAGAGTCTTTTAATTCCACAAGCCGCAAAGGTTAACATATTATAAACGCTCTGAAATAAAACTACTAATTTAATTTGCATGCTAATATTCACCCTTATAATCATCCTAATTTAATTAAATGTGTTGAATTAATGGTGTTTTATTGGACATGCAAACCCACAACTACACCGCTCAGAGCAGAGCGGGAAGGCAATCACCAGAAACATCACATAGGGTAAAGAGGGGAGTATTAAATCATTTTAGATTGTAAACAAGGAAGAATCCAAGCATTCCCTTCAGCGAGGGAGCAAACCTAGGAACCTAAGACGGCTTAATAAGAGAGAAAAGTATATAATTTTATGTCCATTGTGTGTATAGGGGGGAAAGCAATATTTCAGTAAGTGTACAAATTAATTCTTGGGTGTCTGTCAATCGCGGGAAACGTTATGACAGCAAAAGAAATCCATTCCTGTTTATAAAATGAGAATGCTCTTAACAATTACTCTCGATATAATTCCCATTTTAATTTCTCACCCTTATTTCCTAAAAAGAAACAGTATTGTAACTGAATGCCGGAAAACAGAATTTTCGACGATAATGCTCCCTCTCATTCCAGCAAAAAACTTTCAGATGTAGAAATAAAATTATTTCCGACAAGTTCATCTTGGTTGAAAACTCTGGTTCAGGGAGCTATTGAGATTATTAAAAACTATTGAGAGTATTAATTGCTAAAAAAGATGATACCACAACATTTCATGAATGAGCAAAATCAAGTACAGTTTCGGATGCTCTATGTTGAATGACAAGTGCTCGGAATAAAATTAAACCTGAAACAACTAGAAATTATTTAACATACTTCGGACTGGAAAGTGCTAATTGGCATGAAGATTTGAATGACATCAGTGTAGAAGCAATCAAGAATTCGGCTAGTCACCAACATTGATGTTAACTAATAATATAGTCAAGCGGGTCGACGGTTTGAATGATAATGAAACTTTGGATGACGTGGTTTCGGAAGTTATCCCGACCGACAACGATAAAGGATGTGAAGGAGAAATAGAGAGAGTTCAAGTTGAGACATTGTTATTGCCTGATGCACTCTCCAGTATTTGAAGGCTTAGACTATTGACATATGAATTGAAAAATGGCAAGTTTTCAATTCAACGGTAATTTCTTATGGGAGATTGAAAACAGAATATGAAAATATAATTGTGGCTGAACGTGTGAAGAAATTCAATCAAAAAACTATATCATATTTTATGCTCAAGAAATATAAAGAATAATTAAAAGTATGGTGGGTTTGTTGGTTAATAAATAGCATGTTATTTGAATATCATTTACAGCTTTTTTAATAAATAAGTATTGTATGTTTGCATGCTCAGAATGCAGACTTGATAAGAGAAACGTCGACATGACGACAACCCTTCGTGTTCAAAGAAGTCTCTATTAATTGACACGACAGCAATTGATGAAATAATTGAAAATTTATTTTCTCATTATATCATCATTTCATATTATCACATCTTATTCCATTGTGGAGACAAGGGTTTCATCCATTAGCAATAATATTAATGACACATCGAATCATACTTGCACTACAAAAATGGGAAATAAGCATTTAATTATATTGTGCCGTTGAATTATGAAAATTCATTTTATATCTTGTTTTCAAGAAATGACATCAGAATGGAATTAGCATAGTATTTTGTGATTACATTATGGGATCTATAGACCATTAGAAATAAAAGAAAAAATATCTAGAAGTAGTCCTGCATGCTATTTCTGTCTTGACATCGTTGGGATATGTCCCCAGAAGCATAGAGCTAATTGTTGACGAAGTCTAATGGATGAGTCATGTGTAATGCAATATAACCATGTGCTGGAAGAGGACTCATATCGAGCGCAGCAGGTGTCAGGCAAATCCACCAGAGTGCAGCACTTCCTCCTTCCTTCTCTCCTTCGCTGCCATGTACTTTTATAAAATCGTCTTATTTTAATATCTTTCCCTTGTGTGAGCTTTGAGAAACTTGACATAAAGAATTTCTTTACGAAGTCTTCGAGAACCTTAGTCAAAAGAAAAGTTCTTAACAACAAATCAAATATCTTAATCCTTCTGAGAAGGTAGAAGTTCTCAAAATGAGTCTTCTTTAACGGTGCTGCTAGTATCTTTTAGTATCGTCCCCGTTCGGGGCTTACGTATTCGTGTTGTACTTTTGGTAATTAAAAAACTACCAGCAATGCCTGCAGTTTTTGAACTTGTTCTGCGTTTTGTGGAAAATTTCTGAATTTCCTTGTGCGGCGGCGGCGAAGCGGAGCGGGACGGGTCGGGTGGGACTGCCTCCCTCTGCGCAGCACTGTCTTCGCCGAGTTAATTGATGTGTCAAAATTTTAAGCACGTAATTACAACGACTTAGTCCGAAAGTTACCTCTTTCCTCTTAAGTTGTTTGGCCTTAATCTTGGCTTGAACTGCAGTCCCCCTTCCTGTTCTAATGTATTAGGAAGTTTATGGCCGGTGGATTTTTCTTGTTCATGCACCTCACGCTTCCTAATAAGCTCAGACACAATAAACTTCGACATTGGGTAAGTTCGAAGTCTGACAAGATTTGCTGAAAGATTATTACTTGATGTCTGCTAAAGTTAATGGGGTGGAAGGAAATGTGCTTCAGCGTTGGATAAAGGGAAACTCTAAATCTCTGGAGGAAAAAAATTAAGTTGTGAATAAAGTGGTTTCATGTACAAGTGACATTACAATTATTATACATACTTCAATAATCTATTATTTCATTAGTGAGTGTAACTAATTGTATTAATTTCATTTTTATGAAATTATTGTATTACTTTCTCACCTATTGCTTAAGAAGTATAGAGAAAGTATCAATTGTAATGCTGCGGGAAAACAGACGATTCTCTACATAAAAACCCTTATTAGCGAACCCTAGTAACAAAAAAAGCGGACGAATCTTATTATATAGTAAATTATTTCGTCTAAAACGTTATGTAGTCACAATACACGTTTGGAGGGTATTTGATACTGATTAATGGTGATACTTTGAAACATTGATACCTTGAAATCGATTGACGGTGAAACGTCAGTCCGTCTATCTGTCAAAAACGATAGCGGATAAACCGTATTCAGGATATTCACCAAATTTTATATTCTCCGCTCGATCTGCCTGATGTTGTGACTCCTTGAATTTGGATAATTTGATTTTTGAAAACTGATATTTTGATTTTGGGGGGTACTTTACATGAAATATCACCATTTTATAATCTTTCTAAAAAATGTCTCCAATTTTATTTTCACTGATAGGATAAGATGCGCATCAAGAAAGGGCGTAGATCGCATTATCATTGCTGTCTCAATTTTTGAAAATTTGCAAACGTTCAAATTTTTTTCGGCGTCTTCCTTCAATTGCACTAATAAAGAAGAATTGTTTTCTTAATGAAATATATTCACCAAAAACAAATCTTAAAATAAGGTCACGTTCAATTTTTCGAATATACGAGAAGTTTTTGCCTGAAACAGGCAATATTTGAACTCAAATTCCCGCACTTCTTGTTCTAGAATTTTACAGGAATTACTTCATCTACAGTTATTTATCAGCAGTGATTTAATATAACATCTTTCGCAGCGTTGCCAAATAATGGGACATTTCGTATTGATATCTTGGCTAAGTACTATGCACGCAATCATTAGGAGATATATTGAATGGCCTTTTAGTTCTAGATGTTTAATTTATTTGTGACTTTTTTGCTTTTCTGTGTAATCTGTTGTCAATATTCTAACAGTTGAAATTTATTCATTTGTTTCTGATTATCAAATTAATTGTAGATATACACTGCAGACGCTTCGTTTCAATTTGTTTGTAATGTTGTGTAGTGATGGTTAAAGTGAAGGCAGAAATTTCAATAATATTACACTATGTAATCGTTCCCAATAATGCAAGAAAGTGTGTTCATTTTTAGAATATCTAGTTATTATTTTGAATGGCCTTAATATTTTGTTTGTTTAGATCAAGAATTAGTATCAACAATAATTTCTCGCGTAGTATTTACGGAGTAAGAAAAAAAGGTGGATAAATCTTGTTCCAACATGTAGTAAATGATTCCTAAAAGTCTCATGTTATTTGTTCTTAGCAGATCAAATCACTTATTATCACGTATCCTTATCAGGTGTTGATATCAGGTGTCACTTATTATCCGTGCCAGGTGTTGAGAACAAATTATAATATAGAAGTTCTCAAAATTTCCTAAGGTGAAAAATGCCGCATTTACCAGAAACAAGTAAAACGATCGATCATATCGTCTGATTTTGTCCAATTCTAGAAAGAACCGAGTATTGGAATAGACATGATAGGGTGTATATTCTCACTGGCAGATTTATACCGCCCTCGAACTTCCAAACACATGCTCCAAGTGGTATGAACACTCACCAAACCCGGTGACGTTTGTTGGAAACTGATCGCACGATAACTGCAAATAAACCGGATATCGTTATCAGGGATTTGGAGAAAATACACTTTTTGTAGATGTTGCTGGGCCATGCGATCAAACGTCCTAACCAAGGAGACAAGGAAACGTCTTAAATATGAAAAGTTTGGAAATCGAGATCAGCCGAGTGAGTAAAAGCACGAGTCATCCCCGTAGTTATCGGAACTCTGGCACTTGTTCCATAAAATTTTTAAAAGAACTTGGCTAAACTCCCAGATCGTTCTAAAGCCTGGGAAGTACAAGATATTTCTTTATTGGGAACAGCCCACATTTTGCGCTGAGTATAGTAGAGGCATCAACCAGTGCCTTGATCTGGTCCGTAGGAAGCTGATTGCAGCCCGGAGTAGATTTTTATGTACAACCGACTCATTACATTTTTAGTTATGAATTAGCCAAATTAGAGAAATAATAATATTAATAATAATAATAATAATAATGAGAAAATTATAATGATAATAAATACAAGCTTTCGAAACAGCTAAATTGTAGCGTTTCACAGTATCCGAAGGCTTTGCTTCATTTCGCACAGTTTAGCTGTGAAGACCTCGACCAGAAAGACCGGAAAAGTTGACTCAGGGAGTCAACTAATGTCACTGCAGTGCTTGTCATCGGGAGGTCCTAGGGTTCGAATCCCGACGGGAGGATTTTCGAAACTAGCTTGTAAGCTAAGTCGAATTCATCGCTGTCTGGAGAAGAATTCTAAACTGCCGGCTGCTCTGATCGGTAGTTTTACGTGGTTTCGCCGATCAACACGAGCACATTCTGGAGTAGTACCCAAAAGACGGGCCACGGACCACGCGCGGTCTTTCCTTCTTCTTCCTTGTTCCTTCCTCATCACTTACTAACAAACATTTATACTTACATGCACTGTACTGCCACACTTGGAGACCTGTCAGGAGGTTAGAGCTTCTCCCGGCTGGGGCGGTGTCTCGCTAGTGGGAGATACCTGGTTGAAGAAAATCCTCCCAAGCCGTCGTACTTCGGCACCGGATCTCGCCATCGAGCGGGGGAAGATCACCGCCACCTGCGATAAAACATGCTATATACTTACAGGATTAATGACCTGAGCGTGTGACGCACCCGAAATCACTCAATCAATCGATCAGAAAAGTATTTAGTTTTAGCCATGTGTTTGAGATGAGAGGCCAGCGCTCTACTCTATCTGGGGTTGTACTACAATCTTCCAGGTACTTGCGCCATAAAGAAAATGTGTCGTCTATTTGAAAATAATACATGTAGTGCTTACGAGTAACTGAAATTTTGTGCTTCACACGTACAGTGGGGAAAAACAAACAGAGAACGTGTCGATATGTAAGTTGCATCTACACTTCAGTTCATGATTGCAAATTAAGAAAGCAAAAATACCTTCATATATATAAGGCTTACTTTGTTTTCGATTTGAAATTGCCACTTATATTATTTAAATAAAACATATCGCTAAGCTTTTAGCTCTGTTAGCTCGTTATAACTGAATTTTATACGGCCTAAACCCTAATTATTCATCATCGAGGATGGATAGTCCTTATTTCATTTCACGCTCGGTTGATTGAAGGAAGATGATGCAGCTGTCGTTGCGAGAAAGGTATATGGCAAAAAGAGCATTGTATTTTCTTTCTGATCCATATGTATGAATACGGGTGGAGAGCAACATGACAAAATTTCAATGCATAAAAATACATTTTATAAAGTCTGACGTGTCATTACCGTTATTTGTCATTGAGCCCTTGGGTTTTTTGGTCATTTCTTCAGCCGCATGGCTGAAGCAACACACACCATCCGTTTCCCGTCATTTGAAATTTTGAGAAGCACTTATTAGATCCCAGAGAAATTGTCATTAACGGTATTTGAGATCCCGTGAATTGTAATCATGAGAATTTCGTTTGTGCATTTTAACAAGTTACTTAGTTCGTTAATGCTATATTTTACATGACGAGACTCAAGCCATCAGGCCCGCTCTTTCGTCTCACCAAGCAAATTTCGTTCCACTCCTTTCACCATCTAGCGGAAAAAGAGGTATTACTTTGAGCGACGAAACAAGCGATTTGAATTTAACTCAGAGGCTTCTTTTGGGCTTAAGGATCTTTTACATGCAGTAAATCTACTACATGTGACAACCGGCTTTACGTCCACTCTAAAGGAAGGCGTACGAAGGATTTTTTCGCCCTTAAAATTCAGCTTCGATCGGGATTGAATCCGCAAACTTGGGTACAACAGCCCGGTACGTCAACCGTTATACCTCCGAACTTCAGAAAATACAGAGAGCGGAAGCGGCCTTCATGCGTCGGACCCTGCAAGTTGGGCGCTTTCAGCCGACCTCACTCGCAGGGGACCTTCTAAACGCTGTCCGACCACGTCCTCATTTCAGGCTTCTATAAAGCACGTTCAGGCTCGTTTATTACAATCGGCCTACGTTACACATTTCTTTTAACTCACTGTTGGCCGATGGTTGAGCGTCACCTTTCATTTCAATTGTTTCTGTTACAAGAGCTAATACGAAAGATTTTTCAGTCTATAAAGTGGTTCGAAAATGGTGAACTTCACTTTATAACATGATGTACAACAAGGTGTACATAAAAATGTTTTGCCGACCTTTATTTATCAAAGACAAAACCATTTGCGCTACATCAGGACATTCTTTCTTGCTTTATTCCTTACTTTTACATTCTTTGAAAATTTAGAGATTTTAATGGAACTGAGACCAGCCCAGTTTTAATCCTCTGCTATATCCGAGGGAAAATATCAAAGAAAAAATTGATGCCTTTTTAGAATTCTTAAAACAATTTCAATCTCAACCAACGATTACACGAAAATTACTCGTTATTTTTTCAAACAACAATACGTAACTTTCTTTAAAGATTAGTATTTCGAGTAAAGTTTTAGGGGAAAAAATCTCTTGTCATGAATATTGTACTTTTGCTGTGTTAATTTTTTGAAATTTTCGAAACTACCGAGAATTCACAAAAAATGGAACCAGCCCTATTTTTAGCGTCTATTAGTGGCAAAAATAAAGAAATAATTTGTTCTTTTTTGTCAAACTCATTGTTTAAAAATTCCACTAATTTTACATAAAAACTATTTTCGAAAATATTGCATGACCTTATTTAAATATCTGCCTTTGAAGAAAAATTGTATTTAAAAATATATATTTTTAAGAATGTAATTCTAGGAACAGGCCGAAAAAATGGACTTTCCGAACGTTCAAAAATTCCAAGTTCAACGAAAATGAGATCCGAGTCCTTTTTAAAGCATTCCTTGCTCCATCCGAGTTTAATAAAAAACTGGAAGTCATTTTTGAGAAAATTTTGAAAATCATTAGGTTTTATGTAAAGTACCCTCAAGAAACAAAATATATGATTTGAATTCGCAGAACCTCGAGTTTGGCTAGAAGACCGATGCGGAAATATCGTTAGCGTAGGTGCTAGCGACAGACATTTTGCCATCAATCGATTATTCGGTATCAAGGAACTAGAAAACTAATTTTGGCTACACCACGTGTTAGGGGAAGTAATTGACTGTGTATAGCAACATAATTTATCCATCCTTTTGTTTCCAGGGCCTAGCAATAAGAGTTTTTCTGTCAAAAAGTCGCCGTATTTTCCGCAACATTACAACACTTTCGCGAGAAAGTAACTAGTTTTATCTTGGGTCCAAACATGTTACAGTTGCATGACCGTAGGAATTTTTTGATGATTCTTGAATCGCTTATTTATTTATTTGTTTATTTTTATTTATTTAGTGTCAAAATCAGTTAAAATCTATGTGACAAACTAAGAGGAAAAGTTTATTCTATGCAGGTTTTTTTAAATTCTGTAATCTCTATTCGTACCTAACGCGTGTAGAAGTTAAATTATAAATATATATGGAAATTAGCGTTATTGGCAAAAATTGATTAAACAAATATGCGCTTCTAATTAAGAAAAACTATTTAAAAAGCAAATCATCCATTATTTGTAATGGCGTATACAAATTGTTTATTTGAAATGAAAAATTGCATTGAAACTTTTTTACCTTCGTTTACATTTAATTTGTTATTACGGAACCAATTTAAAACATTTTATACTGTACTATTTTAAGGGTTCTTTATTAAAAATAATATTCGTATGATCCGCAAAAAGACAACTGTCCTTCCGCTTCTAATCATAGAGGGCATATCATTTACGTATGATAGGAAGGGAATAGAGCCTAAAATTGCTCCCTGTGGAACCCCTCGTGTAATTGGCAATAAATCGGAAAGGTGAGTATATAATGTTCCATCATTCCAGTAAGGTATTTCTACTCTTTGAGATCGTTGTTTAAGGTACGAGAATAACCAATCTAGAATAATTACACGAATTTCATACGAAAGCTTCTAAATAAACATTTTTTTCTCTATCAGGAACTCCCAAGACGTGTACTCCCTCAAGACGTTAAATTCAATTTTTTGCAACTTGAGAATATTTCCTCTGTTATACGCACAGAAAATGGGAACAATAGGATTGGAAGCGTCATTATTTCGAAAATAATAATATTAATAATAATAATAATAATAATAATAATAATAATAATAATAATAATGAAAAATATAAATGACATTATTTTGAGGTGTATTTTTCAGCTCGGTTAGTAGCGTGCCTGCGTGCCTTAGTAACGAGATGGAAGGCGAGGCCGCACAACGCAAGTCGTTCGCGCCTCGGAGGAAGCCCTTCTGATGCTCAGCCGCTCTGAGCCTCGCTTCCAACGCCGCCGGCATTGCGAGAAAGTTGGTGCACTCTCTTCGTCGGGCAATTGTTCAAGTATTGGCATAATGTACTAAGAGCGTCATCGGAGAAGACATTTTCGCTCCCTTGGAGTTCGCGAGGAATTTCCAGTTTCGTCTCACAGATTCGCAAGACACGCCGATTCATTGAACATTCGTCCCAGCGGTGTTGATATTCCAAGTACAGCATTCATTTTTCATTTCACTGAGGAGGCGAGGTGAAAGAACAGAAGTAGTTAACATGCGTTTCAGAAACGAAGAGGAAGCATTTAGATGCAATCATTTTGAGGGATGGCCGATGAAACGTGGGTTGTTGGAAGCAGAAGGGCCGGGGCGGGCGGGCGCGCCCTGTGCTCACTGGACCGGCGAGTGTGGCGGGCGTGGGCGTGGGCGGGGGCGTGGGCGAGGGGCGGGGGCCGCAGCGCCACCCGTCGCCATGGCGACGCCGGCCGGGCGCCGCGCCGCGCAGCGCCGTCGAGGCGGCGAGAGCGACCCTGCCCCGCCCCGCCCCGCCCCGCCCCGCCCCCTCGCGCCCGGCACCTGCCGCCCGCCCGCCCGCCCTGGGCCGTCGCACGGCGACCCTCAGGGGCCCCCGCGCTCTTAAACGACCCACGCCTCCGCAGCGCACCGCCGATTATTAGCTCCCTCTTCTGCATTTCACACGCCCTTCGCGCTTTCATCGGGTGGACGCTTTCCAAGGAAATTAGACGAAGAAATACTCAAAATGTATAGTGAAGGCAGCCAAATATTCCTGAATGTCCCTGGAATTTTTTTAAACGACTGGTAAATAAAAATTAGCATTGTGTATAATGTTCTGAAAATAGTGAAAATATAAGTTTTTTCGTTAATTCTTTAGTATACTATACAAAACGAAATCATAATGAAAGAAACCATAAAATAATTCTGTTTTATTTGAAATGTTTAGAGATCATAAACTTTTTCATTCCTAAAAGACTGCTGTAAATATTTTAAAATTACAAAGTAGAGGGTACAATGAAAATTACTAATGATTCTTCTTGTATAACGGGATGAAAAGAACTAATCTTCCACAAACAATATTTATACAATTATTAACTAACAGCAGACGTGTTTCGAGGATTTTAATCTTAATCTTCTGTGCATCTACAGATGTGCATCTAAAGACAAATGGAAATTAACTTAAAATGTTTACAATATTTATAAACACAAAATTATAAAATTATAAATAATTATGTAATTTTTTTACCCACGTAAGTCTCTGAGATGGCTCATTGGCAGCTTACAAGCTTCACGTGCTATGGTCCCAGATTCGATTCCCGGTCGAGGCAAAAATAGAATTGTAGCTTTCTTCCCTTTAAAATCGCCCCAGTTTCTGTAGCTATGTGAAGAAGAAAAGCGGATCTTCCTAGTTCCAGTGAAGAGAATACATTATGTTCACCTGATGTCGCTCTTACCCTCAAGCATGGGAATTTAACTAGGCCCAGGCATGGGGGACACCAGTAGCTGGCCGGCGAAGTCGTAACTATCGACCCAATAACGGCAAATACATTTACCCAAGAAACTTGGTAAACGTGCTCCTTAACCGCTGCCATTTTGTGAGTTGTTCTCTGGGGGGCGGGCGGCCTACAAGGCTATGTGTCAAATTAGTTTAGTCATTAAAGCAGTAGATTGTGGGTATTTTTCTAATTTTAAAATTTAAAATTTTTCAAGAATATTTAATTTAAATAATTTTTCTTTTATTTTCCTTCGAAACCTGCATCATGACTATTAAATATGCGTGAGGAATCGGGAGCTTCCCAGAAAAGAAATCTAAGAAATGTAAGTATTTCATTCGCTCGAGGGGGCGTGGGCGGGGCACACGAGGCGTCTTCGCCGGCGCTCCGCTCCGCTTCGCGTTGCCGCGCGTGGGCGGGGCCACGGAGCGGCCTTCGGGGGCGCCCTCGCAGCCAGTGGCGACGCCAACTTTTGAAAAGATAAAAAAAAATTAAGCTCCACAGCGCTTCCCCGTCTGCAATAGCTCCCGCTCCCGCTCCGCTCGCTCTGCCCCTCGCGAAACAGCCCCCCCCCCGCCCCCCGCCTCCTGCCTGGGCTGAGTTTCGCTCCGAGCCAGCTCTGCCGCTGTCTCTACAGAGACTGACCGAGAGCTCCCAGGGGCGTAGTCCCGACAGTTGAGGATTTTCGACACTACCTACAGAGCTAGGTCGAATGCAGCCGCTGTCTGGAGGAGAATTCTAGCGGACGGCTGCTCTGGTCGGTGGTTTCCCGTGGTTTCTACGATCAACACCAGGCGAATGCCGGTGCTGTACCGCCACATGTGGGTCGCGAACCGCGTCCTTGTTCTATCCTCACTCCTTACTTACACATACTTAAAGTGGCTCCACACTTTCGGTATTCGGCGAGTAGCGAGCAAACGCTCGCCGAATCCCGAGTAGTGTGGATGAGTTGCTTGCTATTTGCCAAGTGACGAACATTCGGTGCTCGCCCTACCCACCGCGTGTCTGTCTTTTGGACACATCAAAGGACTTTCGACACATCTAAGGCATCGGCTGTAGTTCGCAAAACGTTCCCTGGAATTCTACAAATAAACCAGTAAAATATCTATGGGTGCTCCTTGACGCCAACCTAACTTGGAAAGCGCACATTCTAAATAAATGTAATAAAGCACAAGCTGCACTTTTTAAACTATACCCTTTGTTTATTAACAAAAGGTCAACTCTTAAAACAGATCTCTCTTACTGTACAAACCTGCCATTCGTTCCATAATTACGTATTCATGTCTGATCTGGAGACGAGCTGCACTTCGACACGTAAAACTCTCCAGACATTCCAAAATAAAATACTTCGCACTGCCGTCAAAGCACTTTGGTACATGTCAAACAAGCAACTCCACAGATAGTTTGTTCTTCACACGATTGATGATTACATCATTCAGCAATCAATTGTTTTTTGTTCATTACCATCATTCCCTGCAACTTCCATATTCAACCTAGGAAAAACATGTAACCAACACCAAAGAATCAAATCTAGATACCCAAAGGACAAATTTAAACCACCCTAAAGAAAAATGCTTGATTTTACAAACTTTTTACTTTCTTTCTTTCCTTCCTATAATTATCCTATTCTCCTATACATTTTAGCATACAAAACTATTGATTACTGAGGTCTCCAGTGGGAGTCTCCTCGCTCTCATGTAAGTTTGCTAGGTTGTATTTCAGATACAATCTTATAAAGTTCTTAGCAAAAAAAAGAGTTCTCTGCTTGGCGAATGCCGAATGTGTGGAGCCGGCTTCACCCTACCACACATGTCGGGAGTTTCGAGCTCCCCTTTGAATTACGAATAAAAACGAATGGTGCTACAAGAGAATACACTTTCTCGCACTAGTTTGAATACCATATTACAGTACCACATGAAGTTGCAAAAGCTTTTTGCATCCAACAAAATGCTTTCCTCCAGTCTGTTAAATGAACTCAGGATCTTAGAGCTTACATGCCAGACAGGTTATCACGACCAGCTTCACGGCTGAACTTCACCTTCCCGACGATTAAACATTTTTGAGGTTTTCGTTTTCATTATTTCAAGATCGAGTTTCAAAGAACAGATTTCATTACGTAAAAAATTCTTTATTATGAATATTGTAGTTTCATAAAGTGAATTTTTGTTTGCAATATTTTCAAAAATATTGAGAGTGTGCCGAAATGGGATTTTCGGCCTTTGTCCCATTGTGAACCTTTTTGAAGGAGATTTCATTCCTGGAATAGTCTTATTCAATACATCTATTGCATGGGCATTTCCAATACACACGGGGTATTACCTCTGATAACAGGTCCGTATGGATATCGATAATTGGAAAAAAACATTTGCCGCTTTCCTAACGCCGCTATTCCATTCAATAAAAATATTTACATTGAACCATATAATGTAAACTAAACCTAATAATCAGAATAATGTTATTATCCCGCAGGACACAATTACACCTCTCGGTAAATCCCATAGATTTTACAAAATCATGAGAGTAATTAATTGTACATGAATTGGTAATTAATTACTTGGCTAAGCAACTAAGCTTCCTTCTTGTACTGATAATTCCCTCTATAATATTTTCTCAATAAGTACTACTTTATATAATATTCTACAAAAAATCCTGTTTATAAATGTATTAGCGTACCCGTGCGAGAACGCTCGTATGTTAAACCCTACCATTCCATGTTCTTCCATTTCCATTTGAAACAGAAAAGTTGTCAATGAAACGTGTTTACTTGTTTAAAAAATGTGTAAAAGTAACTTCCAGTGCACTACTTACAGAATATCAAACAAAAATAAACACAATGCAATTGATGTTTGAAAGAAATTTTCAATAAAGACCTATTCAGTAATATAGAGAGACGTTCTTGGAACAATTCACACTTTCTTAAAAACAACATTTGAAGTAATTATTCAGTCTTTCTTGAGAGTTTGCTTTTCGTTTTCCTTGATAGTTACAAAACTATTAGAAAAGGTTTTTACTCTTGAGAAAGCCACGTAAAGTTGTCCATGCGAAAATTCAGGATCGGGCAAGTACAACCCTACTCTTTGCAATATTATTAAACTTTATTACAAAAAAGAGAGGTGCTCCCATGCAATTCAGTCACTTATGTTATCAAGTAATTAGTTTAATTTCACATTCAGTTGCAGATTCTGCACGTCCCTGAACAGATGGGATAGTATCGAAAAGCACCGAACCGGCAAACCTTTAATAGAATTTCCAAGAATATATCATCCTGTAGATTACGGTGTGAAGAATGTTTCTTCGAGGACTTTGGCCTCAAAATGTTGGTTTTTAAGGTCCTAGCACGTTTAGTTTTGGAGTTATTTAACAATATAGATTTAAAAAAAAATACTGACCGAGTGTTGCGAGTTGCATTTGACATGACTATTTAGATGCGTTTTTTTAAAACAAATCCTTGACATTTTTAATGTCAAAGTGCAATTCGTCACGTCTCCGTGAAATTCTCTTTCTTGAGAGATCTCACATATAAAGATTGATGAGCGCGTGAGAGCCGCAAAAGGAATGTATACTACTGAAATAATATAGGAGACGATAAAATGCTTGTTTCCCCGGCTCTCGTTTTCCAAATTCCTTGAGAGCAGAAGCGCGTCGGTCACACGAACTCATCCGTCGGTGCCTGGCGCGTAACTCTGCCAACAGTTCCTTCGTGGATTCCGTCTCCTTTGCAGCGTTGGATCTGTATTTTGTTACGATTTTACAAAATGTAAATCCTAGAAAGACACTCCCTCTCTTGGAAAGACGCTTGGTATCTCCTTGACGATTTCTTGGAAAATTCCGTTTGTGATGTCTTTATGGATCTTCTGATGAAAAATACCCAGGTTCTCCTTTCCATTTACGAGAATGATATTTGCTTTTCTACTTATATTCTAGAGTTGACAGCTTTTAATTGAGCTAAAATGTTTTTGTAAATAATTATCAGCCTGCAAAAATTGGTTGTGTCTCTTACTATAGCAATAGTTTTCAATTGGTGGCCCGCGACAATTTTGTACGGCTTGCGTTATCATTTTGAAAAACTTTTCTTAAAGAAAAATTCAAAATATATTTATAATTCATTAAAAAAAGTATTTACTTTAATATGTAATATGAATAAACGAAGTAGCTCAAGACTTAATAGTAAAAAACAAGCACGAGTAATTTGTTGGAACAATGCAGAATCTTCTTTTAGAATTAGGAACAAGAGAATTGCATATGGGCGTTCGTTCATCGGTAGTTGCAGCCAATCGAGAAAAGAACTCTCACTAAATCTTTTCTAGTTTTGTTTTGACGACATTATTAAATTCAATTTGTTTCTCGCCCTCTTTTTATTTTCCCATTGACAAATATTAATTCTAATGAAGTATCATCGTTGAGTGCTCTTCTTCAAAATTCAATTATTTTGGGTATAATATTTTCTGTTTATATTTAATTTCACTCTTTTGTATAACTGTTAGTGTGTTATAGGCAACTGATATGATTCAACCCTAGTTTCAAATGAACTATGGATATTTTATTATACTAGTATATCTATTCTACTTGCAGAATATATATATATATATATATATATATATATATATATATATATATATATATTAAAATGCGGCCCGCAATCGTATCTAATGTTTCCAATGTGGCCCTGGAGACCTTCCAAGTTGGAAACTTTTGTTCTATAAAACTACTCGCCACGTTTCGTTGGCGCAAGCTGCCTAAATGTGCGTCCTTCCTTAGCTATCGATTCCTATATTGACTGACGATCGACACCCAGACGTATTAGCCCTGGTCGATCGATCGAAGAATTGTTTCATTATTCCACAGAACTTGGAAATTATCTTTCAAAATAAAGGGCGATGACAAACTGTGGCGGAAAACAATCCGTCACGGTATCGGGATGACGTTTGTGTAAAGGTATTGAAGATGATGCTTGAATAATATGTATAATGATTTCATTTTCTTATTTGTGTCATTTGAAATTTTGGAGTTACGAGTGTTAACATAACTTTAATTTTGGTATAACGGTCAGCATACCGGACTGTTGTATCCGAGTTTGCGGGTTCAAACCCGATCGAAGCCGTGGGTTTTTAAGGGGATTTTTAAAAAATCCTTCGTACGCCTTCCTTCGGAGGGGAAGTAAAGCCGGCTGTCCCATGTAGTAGATTTACTGCATGTAAAAGATCCTCAAGCCTAAAAGAAGCCTCTGAGCAAAATTGAGATCCGCCTTCCATCGCCCAAGATAATACCTCCTTTCTCCGCTAGGTGGTGAAAGGAGCGTAGCGAAATTTGCGTGGTTAGACGGAGTCTCGCCACGTAAAATAAGGCATTAACTTAACTTAACTTAACTTAACTAATTTTGTAAATGGAAGTATACACATTGTTCACCTGCAGTGAAAAGCACTCTAAGAGAGGAATGGAATGTTTTAAGAACTATCAATATTTGGCAGAAATTGCGCGTCAATTTCCTCTTTCAGCGCCCATGAGTTTCCAGGCAGAGGAATGGCAGCTTGACGCTCCGCGCCACGAAATCAACTGCGACGTTTCAATGGAACTGATTTCTTGAGAAGACTTCTTTATTGATGTTCAAACATTTGTTGGAAGAAACACGTGGCGTGCGTGTTTTTATTCAAATGGTGTTTGTCTAAAAGGAGCTTGTGCTTTGTTCTAATTTTAGAGATAAGAGTTTGTTATATACGATTGAGAGCTGAATTTGTCAGTAGCTTTAAAACGTTTGTTATAGATTTGAGTCTGTTATAGTTATAATCTGTTCCTTCATTTAAGATGTCCCTGTTTTATTCACTTCAATCTTCACTTTATCATTTTCCAGTGTTCTGATATCTGTTCCTGTATCCCAGGCATATCAAGGCGGGCAAGGTCACTAACTCTAGGTTAAGGAAACTACTTCAGAGTATCTATCCGTCGCTAGATACCTGGCCCTTGACAGGCTTTTAGAGAGAATACAGGGGACAATTATTTCACAAATGTAGCTCAATAAGTGTCATTTCCTCTAAAAGCAAAAAGCAAATAAATGATCCATTAAAATGAAATAATATGACACAGTTCCTTCTTCCTCATTTCCTGGTTCCAACATGATCTTGATTCAGATGTGTAAATTACAAACTTACCTTTGCTACTTTCCCAGCACCCGGCTGCCGGAGGATCAGGTCGTGCTTACCGAGAGGGAAATAATGCGTAGATCAGGCCGAGAGTAATGCGCCCTACTGTTTTCTACTTTTCTACTAAAATTTGTTATGTATAAAATGAATTTGGCGCTATTCCTCAAACCTTTTTCTACAATTCACTACAAAAGCAATTGTTTGCGTCAGCGTGTGGCAGCATACCATTCTGAATGCAGAAGATGAAATGTCCATTGGCATTCAGAAGACTGAAAAAAGTATAAGGTGATGCAACAGTGAATGACAGCACAGTTAGACGTTGGATTCGTCCCTGTAACGAAGCTTTCAGTTTCGTTACAGTGACGGGCACCAACGCAACGCGGACCGGCAGGTACGTGTCTGCAGTTACTCCAAGCAACATTCAGCATGTCGATGACTTCACCGGGAGCGGCAGCTCAGTGCATCAACTGATGTCACTGCAACACTGACCGGGAGGTCCTGGGCTCGGGTCCTGACGGCGGCAGGATTTTCAACACTAGCTTTTCAGCTAGGTCAGTCGCTGTCTGGAGGAGAATTCTAGCGGCCGGCTGCTCTGATCAGTAGTTTTCCGTGGTTTCTCCGATCAACGCCAGGCGAATGCCGGAGCAGTACCCTACGAAACGGGCCACGGACCGCGCGCGATCTCTCCTTCCTCTTCCTTGTCCCATCCTCTCCCCTTACACATACACACACCCCTACACTAACATGCACTACACTAACGGGACTAATGACTGCACATTCCGGGAGACCGGTCGGGAGCTTAGAGCTTGTCCCGGCTGGGGCGGTGCCTCGCTGGTAGGAGAATCCTGGTTAGGGGGATATGCAACTATCGCCATCTCGCCATCCAGCGGGGGACGATCACCGCCATCTCCCGAGAAAAACATGTACTACACTAACGGGACTAATGACAAACAGTTGAAGCGCCCGGAAACAAGAAAAAATCAATCAATCGATGTCATCGTTCGTGGTGACCGCTGGGTGACTGCAAATTAAGTGAGGGAGATCATGCGACACAATTCATCTATCACATTTTACCTTCTGCATTCAAGATGTCAATCATACAACGCTGTTTCTAACGAACATCGATGTCAGCTATTTTGCAAACGACTGCTGTGTTGCCACATCCTGAAGCAGAAAGCTACTACGACGGTGGATTGTACAAGGTTTGAGGAATAGTGTGAAATTCCCATTTTTCACCTAATTAATTTTATTTAAGAATAAAAAATAGGAGTATTACATTTTGACTGACCCTCGTAGATTCATAATTTTGTAAAATTGCAGAAGTATTGATATCGTAGGCTTCCGCGGCCAGAGTCATGATCTGGGCTGTCCGGGTGACGCCAATGGGCAGTACAGCCCTGAAGAGGACCGCGATATGTCGGTCGAAACGTCGGCACCCCAGTCTTCGACGCGGCGTCACCCGTACAGCCCAGATCAATGCAGAAGTAGCTTTTGAATGGGCTTCCCAACGTGTATCAGATAGACGTTTCGGCACCGCAGATTCAGATTCCAAATAAATTTTCGATGTAGACAATCGTTTTGTGGAAACAGAAAAGAAAACTTACATTTGTTGATCCATGGCAAAGAAATTAACTACGTCTAAGAAACAATCAACGGAGCTTCGATCCATCAGATTAAAAGAATACTCAGCTAACAGAATGTATGTGGTATATTTATTGCGTTGGGAAATAAAGCATGTCTCTATATTAGCCATGTTATTATACCACTGGCCTCTACATTTATCAGAATTATTGTTTCAATCGTCAATTAGATACTTTAATGCGAATTCAGCCATATTTCCCCAGAATGATCATCCAGTGGCAGTAATGTTGAGGAGCGTTCGACAGGATATCCAGTTTCAGAAGATATATATCGTACAATGGCCGTTAATTGGTCAATATGTGCTACATCAAGCGTAGAATCAACATATGTACTAAAATAAGTAGCTTCATTAATATCATCTAAAATTGATTTTCGCACTTTATCTGCTATTAAAATGATTAACTGGTCGAATATTGTTTTCGATAGATATGAAGCATTTTCACAACCAGCATTTTCAAACTGTGGAATACGATTGTCCAAAATTGATCGAATTGAAATGGTAGTTGTAGAAAACGTAAATAATTTTCTTTTTGAGATGGCTGAAAATTATCATTGTGTCCCTAGAAATGGTAACTCTCGTTCTATTAACTTACGACTTTGACAACACGTTTAACACTAATTTTCAGTATTACAGATCGTTTTGCAATCCATCTTCAATTGCAGAATTTACAGTAAGATTCTTTTATTCTTGTGATTTAAGCGCGTCCGATCTTCACCTGAATGATTTAGGATTTCCAGAAACATTCAACCCTGTAATTCCCAGTGCAGATAAGAAGTAGAAAATAAGTAGCACATGGAACAATACACGCATCCCGTTGTAGGAGAGTACGTTCATCATTGTTGAGTATATTTTTGGCGTTTACTTTTCCTCCACAAAACAGACCAGCGTGTAGCATATACACGAAAGCTGTAGTGGCGTGAGGCAGGCTTGTACAGCTTCATACGAATATATTTGCCACATTTGGTCTATCAAGTAACCGAGATTTGTATTATATGTATATTCTTTACCACTCACACCTATTTAATGGTTATTTGCTTTTTAAATTGTGTACTGTATAAACATTTTTGGCTGGTGACAAATATATTTGAATGACGAATTTATTTTTTGTTTGCGATTTGTGCTACGTTATATTAAATCATTCAGTTATTTGTTGTTCTACCGAAAATGTGAAATAAATGAACAATTCTCCCTTATAGGTCGACAGATTCATTAACAGAAAGTTAGGAATCCTTGTTAAATGTGCTAACTTGAACGTAGGTCGTTAGTAAAATTCTTGCATTCTTAAGTAAATCGATTACGAAATCAAGATGCTTCCTATTCAAAATATTCAATTCCATTTTCATTTGACAATTTGAAGTGTGAAAATTCTGATATGGTGTTGTTGACGTTCTTATGAGAAGAAATGTGATTGATTTATTGTCACGGATGTGTAATTGCTGTAGGTAATTTGGAGAAGTTAAGCTCAATAGATAAAAATTGTAATGTTCTTACGTGCGAAGAGTTCCGAAGGAAAGTTGCTGAGGCCCTCGCGCGTCTATTCAGCATTGGTGGGGAGGGGTGGCTCCCGCCCACCCCGCCCACATGCAGCCCTCGCGCTGCATCAGACGCTCGCGTCAGCTCAGAAAGGGGGCGGATGGCGACCTACCTCCCCGCCCACAACCAGGGGAGCGCCTCGCGGGGCGGTGAGAATGTGGGTCAGCATGGCGGGGAGAAGGGAGGAGAGGAGCGATGACGGAAGGGGAGGGGAGGGAAGGGGAGCGAGAGGGAGAGAGAGGTGAGGGAGGACTGAGAGCCAGGAGGCGCAGGGCGGGATCTGAAACAAAGACTTGGGAGAGCGGGTCAGGAGCTGGAGCGAGACTTGGCGATGGCGATAAGTTAGGGATTGCCTGGGAAAGGAGCATTCTCTCCGACAGTACTACCGGGAGCGGTAGCTCAGTGCATCAACTGATGTCACTGCAGCGCCTCTGACCGGGAGGTCCTAGGTTGCACTCTCCAACGGTGGCAGGATTTTCGACACTAGCTTTTCAGCTAGGTCGAATTCAGTCGCTGTCTGGAGGAGAATTCTAGCGGCCGGCTGCTCTGATTGGTCGCTTTCAGTGGTTTCTCTGATTAACACCAGGCGAATACTGGAGCAGTACCCTACCAAACGGGCCACGGACCGCGCGCGATCTTTCCTTCCTCTTCCTTGTCCTTTCCTGTCCCCTTACACACGCACTTACATTAACATGCACTAGACTACCACATATTCCGGGACAGCGGTCGGGAGCGTAGAGCTTGTCCCGGCTGGGGCAGTGCCCCGCTGGTGGGAGAGTCTTGGTTAGGGGGAAACCCCGCTAGCCGACGGTAGGTCGGCGCCGGATCTCGCTATCCAGAGGAGGAAGATCACCGCCATCTCCCGAGAAAACACACGCACTAAACTAACGGGACTAATGACCAAAGCAGTTGACATGCCCGGAAACACGAAAAAATCATTCAATCAACCGACAATACTCCTTTGGGTCGTTGGTACTGAAAAATCGATTGACGGCAACGGTTCGTCCGTCTGCAGCTCTCGAACATCAACTGTCAGCGGAAGTAGCCAATCGCTCGTCATCATAATCTGTAGCACTGAAAGGATTGATGTTTGCGGGCACGTCAACTGCTATGTTCATTAGTTCAGTTAGCGTAGTGAATGTTTCATCCCTGGAGGTGACAATGTTCCTCTCCCGGTGGATGGTGAGAAACGACGACGACATCCATGTGAGCTTGCGGGAATATTCCCCTCTAGGCGAACCTCCCAACGGGGCATCGCATCAGCTCGGACAAGCTCTAAGTTCCGACTGGTCTCCCGACATCTGCGGTAGTGTAGTGCATGTAAGTGTATGTGTGTGTGTAAGTAAGGGGTTGATGATAGGACAAGGAAAACGATGGAAGATCACGCGCTGTTCGTGGCCCGTTTCTTAGAGTACTGCTGAGGCATTCGTCTGGTGATGATCGGGGAAACTATGGAAAACTACCGATCAGAGCTGTCGGTCATTAGAATTGTCCTCTACATAGCGGTGAATTCGACCTAGCTATGTAGGAAGTGTGAAAAATCCGTCACCGTTCGAGTCGCATTCAGAGCCGCTACAAGTTGGTGATTGGAGAAACCACGGAAAACTACCGATCAGAGCAGTCCGCCATTAGAATTCTCCTCTACAAATCGAGTGAATTCCACGTATTATATAAGAAGTGTAGAAAATCCGTCTCTGTCGATTCTCCAACTGCAGGACGTCCCGTTCAGAGTCGCTGCATAGACAACTGCAATACTCTCCGCCCACTCGAGCGGTAAGTGTAGTGGCCGTGCGTGGAGAGCGCGGGCAGGGGTTGGCGTGGGGGGAGCTGGGACGTCGCCGGGCGCGGGAGGGGCGAGTGCACCTGCGCGGGGAGCGCCGGCCAGAAGCTACACGGCCCGTAATTTGCGGTGGCGCGGCCCCGCCCCCTGGGGAAATGTGTGAGCGTGTCGGCGCTTCGCTCCGGCCGCGCGCCGGCGATGCGCTTGACCTCCCTGCCACCGACGCTCCGCTTGCGTCAGATGTCAAACCACATTGGGAAGAGCGTTGCACTTAGTTTCTGATGCTAAAATATTGCAATATCACTTAGACCACCCACGTCATTCTAATTAAAATGAAACTAGTCGAATATAGTAAAAGAGAATTATTTTCCGTATTTTTTTATTCAACAGATTAAGTCAACATGTAGAGTTGTGAGTTTGTGAAAGAGTTGGAAGAACGTAACTGAAAAGCATCACTCATTTCCTTACGTGATGTTTTTAGCTCTGGTGAACGTTTTAAGGAAATTTTTTAAGCTCTGGTGAACGAGTAATACATCACCAACGTCTATAATTTCAAATGTTATTCCGTTTACTTGGCCCAAATTCATTATCTATATATACAATTTTAGTTAACTATAATTTTAACATTTAAAACTAATGGGGATGACAGCACACACTTTTTCGCAAATTTAATAAAAAACGATGGAATCATTTTTTTTTGAAAATTTCGAAAATGTCCCAAGGGCTTCAGTGAAGTACCCCACGAATTAAAATATCGGTTTGAAATTCAAGGGGCCGCGATATTAGCCAGATTGATTGGGAAATACCAATTTTGGAGAAAATCGGCAGAACGGTTTATTCGCTAGTATTGATTACGGACGGACGGACGGACAGAAGCATTCGCCGTCATTCAATTTTTCATTCATCACTTTTTAGAGGAATTTTTTTCTAAATTTAGCAACTGGATGTATCCACATTTTCGTTACCAGGGCCCTGTAATAAATTTTTTTCTGCCGAAAATTCAAAGATTTTTCGCGCAGCATTACATAACTTTCCTTCTACTGCGTAAGTGGTAGCTAGAAAGTAAAAATAGTGAGTTCCAGATTATCGTATTAGTCAAAGTAGTTAGTTTTATCGCTAGCTATATTTCATTGTGTGAGTTTTAATCGATCTTTTAAAAGCATTGGATATTTCCTCTTTTTTATCGTTTCCATCTATTTTTTAATTACTAAGATTTGTGAGCGTATGTAAACGCAGTATCTAGAAATCGTCTGACATGTTCTTTCACAAAAATATTTCTGTGGTTATAATTATATTTTAATATTTCATTTTTTAAGGGAACGAGAACAGCAGATTTGTTTTGTCAGATTTTCCTACAGAATACATTGTACAGATTTTCGTTCACAGTGAATAGTGATTACATTGTTTGAAAATGTGTAAATCTTACTTATTTTATACGTCAGCGAGATTTTACATTGAACGACATGAAACACTGATTTTTGAGTGTCATAGTTCCCAAATTGTGAATATGTAGAACTTTTCTACAGCTCCACATACATCTAATTTTTTGGCGTGCATGCTTGCTGCTCGAAAATTTCATGTCTCCAGCCATTTTTCAAGTATATTGATACTTGTGTCTTGGATGATTTCTGCGTATATTCATTGAATTGTACATCTTTAAATGATGCCATGCGCTTTTTAAACATATGAGTAATTGTTGAATAATAATAGTACGAAGAGAAGGAAATGTTTCAGTAAGCTGCGCATTACCTCTAGTTTTGATATTAAAATTACCCTCCCCAGTTGGTTCTACGTTCACGACCTCTCTCTTTCATGCTCTGTTATATTTGTAATTAGAATTAGTTTGTGCTCAGGGAAGCAATATGAAAGTTGTTAACTGGTTTGGTACTCAGAGAACTCTAGCGAGTTTTGTTAATAAACGATTAAAGCAGTTTCTAAAACATGTGCGTTCTTACATTTACTGGTGGCACACGCGTCTTTCTGAAGTTATCGTTTCGGTTAATGAAGAATCAATAGATCATAAAAAATAGAAATATTTGAACAAAAGCGAGCGAATTCTTACCCTATCAGCGCTGAAGCGTATTATTGAAAGTCATGAATGTGCTGAATCTATCATTAGACACGCAAAGCCCGAGAAAGAAGATTATTAATCGCATACCTTCCAATGTTTGTTTTTTTCACATTCCTGTTCAAGAAACACGACCGCAATTACAGACAATTGCCGAATTGGCACCACGTAGTTGAAATAATATTCGAAGTAATTATTTTCCCTTCGTTTATCTTTTCTAGGCTTCACTGAAATGGTTTAGAATTATAGTAATCAGGTTATCAATAAATTAAGTAAGAAAAATTTGTAAAATTATATTATCTGCTCTCTTTTAAGCCTACATTTCGCAAGTTTGAAATGTCTTATTTAAAATCATGCAATTGAGTTCAGTGAACATTTGAATTAAAGAACAAATTTTGACACCTTTGCGCCGTTCCAGTTGCACAAACACGAATTAAGGCATCTTTATGGAAACCCTAACGCATCAGATGCCATCAGTGGAAGACAATATCCTAAATGCATCTGAGGAGGTTCTGTGGTGGGCAGGCCTGGCCTGGCACCGCCGCCACCCTCGGCCCGGGACGCCCAGCAAGAGTGCCGAACAGCACATGCCAACACAAAAGAATAGAAGTAGAACAACAAAGGTGTTAAGAGGAAATGACGACGGAGGTTGATTATTGAGTGATGCGAGGTAAAAGGGCGCAAATGGAGGTTGAGTATTAAGTGGTGCGAGGTAAAAGGGCGTAAATGGAGGTTGAGTATTAAGTGGTGCGAAGTAAAAGAGCGTCAACGGAGAGTAAGTATTAAGTGGTGCGATGTAAAAGGGCATAAAAGTTGCAAGAAACTTTTTTCTCTTTCATGCGTGAGAGTCACGTGATGATACTCTCAGTGGTTTACTCATTACAGTGTGGTGAATCGCATTAGCAACAGCTTTTACAGCGACGTCATCCGCCTCTAGTTGTTTCATCATAACAAATTTCCTTGGAATTGGAGTAAGACATTCATTCACCCAATCTATAAAAGAGAGGGACAAAAATGATCCAAGCAACTAAAATCAAGGTATATTTCTATTGGGCTGCCTCGGAAAATATACTTTCATATTATAGGCGCAGATTATAGCGACTTGCAAATTTTGGCGTCTTGTTTTCGAAGTCCGTGGTCGGTTTATAAACAAATCTCAACCTTCTTGCGGAAAAACTCAACCTTGGGGAATCAAATGAATTCGGGCAAAACGAAAATAATGGGTTTCAAGAATGCCTGGCAGTATGTAGTAAACGAAACAAGGATGTTCAGGAACATTCCTCTAGAAAAGATTTATATATTAATTTATTTATCTGAATGTGAGTCTGTCAATGAATGGTAGTTAAACCAGTGATAAGGGAGCCGCCAAAACAAAAGAATGCGTTTGCTAAACAAGATCGCGAGAGGTAAATCAAATATACCAAAAAAAACCCATCGCGCTGTCGGACCAAATGTGTATGGCCAATGCAATTCCAACAATGCTTTATGGGGCTGAAATCTGGGGAACACGCAATGCACCGGCATTAAAAACCGGGAGAGGTGGCTCAGGGCAGCAACTGAAGTCACTTCAGTGCCTCTGACCGGGAGGTCCTAGGAGGTCCTCCTTTGAGCCCCGACGGTGGCAGAATTTTTTACATTAGCTACATAGCTAGGTCGAATTCAGTCGCTGTCTGGTGGAGAATTCTAACGGCTTGCTGCTTTGATCGGTAGTTTTCCGTGGCTTCTCCGATCAACACCAGACAAATGCCGGAGCAGTACCCTAATAAACGGGCGACGGACTGCGTGCAATTTTTCCAACCTCTTCCTTGACCTATCCTCACCCCCTCACACCTGCACACACACTAACATGCACTACACTACCACACATGCCGGGAGACCGGTCTGGGGCTTAGAGCTTGTCCCGGTTGGGGCTGGTGGGAGACACTTGGTTGGGGAAAACTGCGCTTGCCCATGGTAGGTCAACGCCGGATCTCACCATCCAGCGCAGAATGATCATCGTCACTTCCCGAGGGAAAATGCACTGCACTTAAGGAACTAATGAATTTAACAGTTCGCACCCGGAATCACTAATGCAGACAGACAAGCCACTGCAAACAGCAGCGTTATATGAAAATTGTGCTCGGTAAGTGTAAAAATTCAGTGTCATTGTAGAAACCAGAAATGTTCGTGGGAAATCATTAAAGAAAAGCGAAACAAAATTGTACGTCAATGTTACGATGGAAAGACAAAATGCACCCAGAATGGGCTTCAAAACTAGCAGCGCTATCGCAGGAATTCGGGGTAACAAATGAAAAGTCGGACAATGAGATCGATAAGCCATTCGTCCGGAACACATAAAGAAAGCACTCGAAATGAATAGAAGCCAAGGAATAGATTCGAAGAAGGAAACAAAAAATCTCTGGAACAAAAAAACAATAGGCGGAATTGAAAACGAAAAATTTACGTTGCCCTTCTAAGTAAGAGAGCAGCTCTAGCATGGTGTAGATTAGTGAACTGGAAATATAGATACGGTGCATGTGTCTTTTGAGGGGAACAGGAACTGGGAGCATTTACTATTAAACTGCCGGAGCTCTGAATCACAGCGTATCGACTTTTTTCAAGCGGCCGACTACAAACAGACAGAGTGCGACACAAGTCTGTAATTCTACAAAATAATCACCTACAATTTACACCCTCCTTGAACAATTTTCTCTGCAGACCGACACAAAAGACAGAAAGCCATAACTGTATTTCGTCAGCACGAAATCCCGCTTCAGTCAATGAACGACACTTAGAATCAACAGTGCAAGAAATTAAAACTAAATGAGTATACACAATATATTCCTTAAATTATTGCGAGGAATAGATAATATTAAAGAAAAACGTAAAAACGCAGTATTAAGAGAACATTGAAACCATATCAAAACATAACGATATTAAAACTACAATGAAAGATGTATTATTATTTAAAATAAACTACTAAAAAAGGTTCACACTATAAAGATTAAAACATTTTACAAATTAAAAATAAAGACAAAAAAACGCCTATTGTAATTCTAACACTTACGGCAAAACAAGGAACAGCTACTGCATCAGTCGGAGGTTTTGTTCCAGAAAGCTTCTGTAAACACCGAAGGGTGCCAGAGCAGCTCTAACCAGAAAACTTATGTCAGTAAGGAAAATAGTGGTGCTACAACAGCACGGACTTTTTCGCACTTCGTAACGGTTGCGTAACATATACCGCGAACTCTGTCCATATTAACAGAACTCAGTCATCACTTGTAAAACTCGTTACATTAGGTGCGAAAACTAATTGTTGTAAAAAGAATATATCAACACAAATTTCACGGTTAAATTTGTATTTTATTGGTAAAAAATTAGAAGTTAATAATAGGAACCATCGGGCTGTAGGTGGAGTAGGGGCGGCTGTCGCTATAGCTCGTTGTTGCCGGGCGGCGTTGTGAAAGCAACAATGGACGATTCGTTTGGCGTATTCGCATGGCGACTATTTTCTTATTTCTTGTCCAAAACGCTGAATTTGACTTGTATATGCGTTAGGGTGGCAATCCCAGAATTTAAGAAAACTTTCACAGAATGCACTTCTCCCCATAGTGTGTCACATAGAATTTTACTGTTAATTAAAAATAATGTCCAAACATGATTTGTGCATGGGTTTCTGGAAAAAAAGCTATCAAAATACGCCAACATTCACGGAAAAAATATGCATTGTTAAAAAGAATTTGCCATGAAAAATATATTTACAATATTTGAAAGTTCTACGAAGCTTACCTAAAAACATGTATTTGAATGGACATTCAGTCCCAGTCTCACAGTCTCAAAATTTGTTATTCAAAATTATTTTAAAAAAGTATATGACTTTCTTTGAAGAACTAATTTTTAGAATAGATTTCATTTAACAAAAAAACTCTACTGTCAAAATTAAAATTTTGCAATGTTAATTTCGACTATCATCGCAATTTTCGAAAATACAGAGTTCGCCGAAAATGGGACCAACAGCGATTTCTTTCTTACATTTCTTTTCTGTGGTACATAAGAGGAAACAATGTTAGGAAAAAAATTAGAGCCGTTTTTTAGAAAATATTGGTTAAATTGTTTCAAATGAGCCTATGTTTGACGCGAAATTACGCAAAAACTACTCATATTTTTTTAACAAACGCACCGACAGACGGAGGACAGATAGACGCAAGGCGCACAGACAGATCTTTTACTGTTGCTCGATGTTTTGGTATTAAGGACCTACAAAACTTCTTACTACACAACGAGATAGATGAAGTAATTTTCTATATGTAAGAAGAGGATTTATCTCCTTTTTCGTTACCAGGGTCCGACAATAAGGGCATTTCTGTCGAAAATTCTCCGTTATTCAGCGCACGATTACAATACTTTCTCATCTTACGATGTAAATGCTAATAAGTAATATGCAGTAGTAGATGATAACCACGTGAAAGAAATCATCAGAAACGTCTAAGACTTGGCAGCGGGGCGGACGAACGGACCAAAAAGAAAGCGTCGGGGCGTGGGAGAAGAGAGGAGAAGCGAGGACTGGGGAGGGCCCGAATTTGAAATTCAAAGCCGGACTTCGCCGGAGCCCGCGTCTCCGTCGCGCGGCCTGCGGCGGCCAACCCCGGATATGGCGCCGCGCCTCAATTCCCCAGGACCCCAACCCTGCCGCGCCCTCCATCACCCCGCCCCTCCACGCCCCGACATTGCCCCGCACCCGGCGCGTCCCGGCCATCCCCCAGTCCGCCCTCTATCACCCTCCCCGCTCCGTCCCCGCGCCGCCCACCCCGCCCCGCCACTGCCCCGCCCCCGTCGCGCCTCAGGACCTCCCCCACTCCGCTCTCCATCACCCCGCCCGGCCCCGCCCCCTTCCCGCCACTGCCACGCCCGTGGCACACCCCTGCCCCCCGGGCCTCTCCCTGCCCCCGCCCCGCAGCCCATCAACCCGTCCCGCCTCTCCCCGTTCCACCCCGTCCCGTTCCGCCCCGCCCCCATCACCACACCCCGCCCCGCCTCGTCCCGCGCCAAGAGCGGAGGGTCTCTTCAGCGCGCACACATTACCACCAAGGCAGAATAATAATTCTCCGTCTGTGATTTACTTCGTAATAGTGCACCTAACGGGTAGTCCCGACCAAGAAATTTACACCGGTTCGATCGATCACAATTAAATTGAAACGAAAAATAAGTAATTAATTTTCTTGAAAACAGAAACGTCTTTATAAATTATTTCATTTTCAAGAGTAGATCCTTTAAATATTTAGAAGGTCTTAGAGTTGATTGTCCTTCTTTTACGATGATTTCAACAAAACTTGGTTATCGCCTCTTACATTATTTCAGTAGTATACATACCTTTTGCGGTTCCCACACGCCATCAATCTTTATAAATGAGGTCTCGAAAGAAAGAGAATTTCACGGAGACGTGAGGAATTGCTTTTTGACTTTAAAAATATGAAGGATTTGTTTATAAAAACGCACCTAATCATGTCAAATGCAACCTGCAGCCGTCGTGCAACTGCATCGTTAAATAACTCCTAAACAAAGGGTTTTATGGCCTTAAAATCTAATCTTTTTTTAGCAAAAGGCCGCAAGGAAACGTTCATCGCATCAAAATTTACAGGATGAGATCTTTTTGAACATTCCGTTACAGTTTTGCTTGTTCGACGTTTCTCAGTTCAACCCCACCTATTCAGAGCCTGTATAGTATGCAACTATATGTCAAATTAAACTAATGATTTGATATTTAATGAAGAAGTACACCCGAGAATAAATTACACGGGCGTATCTCTCTGCTCGGTAATAACGTTAAATAAGAATAGTTTGTATTGACCAGGATGTATTGTATTGCTATCAATCACAAGGAAACATATATAACAAGTGACGGAGAATAAGACGGTCTGGAAGAAAAATATATATTACAAGCTTAATATGGAAATGGAAAAACAGGAAGAGAGTGGGGTTTAACATGCGAGAGTTCTCGCACGAGTGCGCTAGTTTATATATAAATGTATGATGTATGAAATACGCTACATTTCTGATTAGGCGTTAAGTAACACATAGTCACTACTCAAACGGCGTCACGGAACCCACCATAATGAGATTCTTTCCTCCCATTAGCCCAATTTTGGAGCGTAGAATAATTTTTAAAAATCAAGATAAAGACACGCCATACGAAACAAACTGAAAGAGAAAAGGAATAAAGTCGGACCTACCCGTCAGGAATTGTAGTTGAGAAATCGGAAAGGTCATGATAGCATGCGAGCGTAGTGAACCGTACTTGTAATAAATATATAGATACTGGTTTTATTTGGTCTTCAGAAAAGAAGTTATGCAAGACGCTCCTGAAAGTAGTTACTAAAATATTCAGTTCCATAGTGACCCCAGAACAACAATAAATGTATTGTGACATACCAGATTGTCACCAATATGAAATTCAGCGAATTTCATTAAAAATAACGCTTCACTAGCAAAAAGACACAGGTTGCCATGGTACCGGAGTGCAACATATAAACAATGCCCGTTAGTTCAAAAGCGGACGATAAGTAGCATCCCAGGTTTCGCCTACGAAGAAAGATAAACAAACTTAAGAGATGCTCAGTTACACGAATGAGAAAATTCCATCCTAATATACTGAAAGTGTCATGGGAATGTGAAAAAGTGAGTTATTGGTAAAAAATAATTACGTAGTTGACGCCGCGAGGTAGATCGCATAATTTTGTTTTAAAACAAGAGAGTAAAAGATGAAGAAAGTTGACATGTTGAAGTAGGATACAAAAATATTCATATATTCAGCTTTCGACACGATAGCGATCGGATCAGGGTGATCGGATCAGGGGATACATAGCAGTTTATTTGAACATAGAAAATTTACGCACTGGTACTCTTCTCTAATAAAGTGTAGGATAGCAGTTCTGCAGCACCGCTACTGATCTCTGGCGGAATATATTAGAAACCATTCTGCTGTGAGTGGAGGCGAAAAATAATGACCGTGGTGGCACTAACGATAATGTCCGTGTTGTGTCTACCAACTTAGGATTTAAATTATTTATTTTCCGCATTAGTGTTGAATTATTACTATGGCAACTATGGCAAACTGCTAATAACGCCCCCCGCTAATTAGTTCCAAACGGAAATCTCTCCTATATGATTGCTAATAAGTAATGCATTTGTCAGTAGATATAGAATTTCTGGTACTATTTCCCACTGGGAAGGCTGATACGGTGCCCCATTGGCGGGAGATACCTGGTTTGGGAAAACAAGCAAACCGACGTGTAGGTCGGCGCCGGATCTCGTCACCAGCTGGGGAAGTTCACCATCAACTCCCGCTATAAAAACACGTACTACACTTACGGGAATAACGACCTTAGCAGTTGATGCATCCGGAAACATCAGTCAATCCACTCTGCAAATGCAGTGCGCGTGGCAAATGCGCGGCTCGACGGAGCCGCGGCGCAGAGCCCGCCTGCCGAGGGAGATAAGGGGGATGTGGAGGGGGCGGGCGGAGGCGCAGCTTCTTCCGGTGCGTGAGCGCGATCGGAAGTGACGCATTGCGATTGTCTCATTCCACCGCCGCGCCGCGCCGCGCCGCGCCGCGCCGCGTCCGCGGTCGGAATTAAGGTAATAGAGGGGCCGTCCGACGGAGGGGCGAGCGGGTGATGGACGCCTCAGGCCTCATCCAGAGGGCGCCGGAGTAATTGGTACGGCGGCTAATGCGATTCTTCTCTGATTTTGTTTGCTCTCTTTCTTTCACCCTTCGCCCGGCAGGCTATTAGATCTGAAAGACTGCCGCCTTCTCTCTCGGCCAGTATCTCCAATCGATAGCAGCTCAGAGGCTTTTATGTCTAAGCTTAACGATCGCTGATGCGACAGGCATTCGTTGAAACACACATTTGAAGTTACTTTTCCATTTTTTTCATAAAAATAATTCATTTTTACTGTCTCGTATACATACGTATTTACGAAGTCATATACGCAGTATTGACAAAGAAATGTAATGCTGCAGAAAATTGATTTCGAGATTTTAACGGAAATACACATTTTAGGGCCCCCTGATACCGAAAAAGTGGTTTTTTCAAAACGTCCCTCCGTCCGTCTGTCTGTCCGCCCGTCTGTGAACACTAGTAGCGCTTAAACCACGGATACGATCTTTTCCAAATTGAAGAAACCCCTGCCTATCAGGCTGTAGTTTCTTATTATACTATTTCATGACAACGTGCCATATCTATCTTCCTTTCCTGTAACTTTTGTGCTCAAAAGTGTTTGTATTGGACACGAATCTAGAAAGAACAGCTAGCCGAAGAACTCAAGAAGGCATAATAACGGTGTTAAATAATCATCCACATTGTCATCTTTCTCCTCTTTCTCCTCTTCATCATCATCATCCGTGTATTATCATTATTTTGTTCATCAATCCAATGCTCTGATTGGCTCCTGGAGTGATGTGGAAGTCCTTATTGGCGGCTAATTTAAAATCTATTGCATCCAGACTTAATGATCTGGTTTTTAACCGCTGTGCGCGGAACAAGGTTCCTCGTGATTGTTCTCTGTGTGCGCAACAGCAATTTTTTTTTCATTCTAACTAAAAGTGTGCGAAACTTCACGAAAAGAGCGCGAAACATCTTTCGCAAACGGCGGCGTCTTAAAAAATAGAACACGAAACACTTTCGCGAAGGGATTTCTCAATTCGACCAATCACATTTCTCAAATTTTCGGATTCAAATTTTAGAATTTTTTTAACACGTTGTGCGCGAAACGCGGTTTCTCGTGCTTGTTTACCCTGTGCGAAACTTTAGTTTTTCACAATGTGCGAAACATCCCGAAGCTTGTGCGAAACATCTGTAACGATTCGCAATTGTCTTTCATCTTGATGTCTTTGTTAATTGTTTACAAACAATAGTGTTACGACACTGACTGGAATCCATTTACTTTTGTAGAATGAAGGTAAGATAAAATTTGTATTCTTTTACTTGGCGCACTGCGTTTCGCGCACGGCGTGTTAAGAAGTTGTGTACGCAGTGCGGGAGCGAGGTGATTCCCGCACTCGTCTCTTTGTCGTCCGAGCGTAGTGAGGACAAACTCGACTCGCGCGTGAATCCCCTGTTTCGCGCCCGTGTTACGTAAACTACTGTTCCCCCATCGCACCTCTTTTAAACCGTAATGAATAAGATGGAAGACAGGAACAAGAAAGTATTTACGCTACAACAGAACATTCTTTCTCGCCTTATTTGTAACGGCTCTGCAATATTATACCACTACACGAACTTGCGAAAGTGTTTTGAACCAGCAAAAGGCTTTCCTCCGTGCCGATAGTTAACTGGCCTTGAGTTTTACTGCTACTCATTCAATCTCTCTGCCGTACTCACTTGGACCGACGACGCTTACAACACAAACGGTCTCTCTCATTGTTTACAGCATCGAAATTCGAAGTTCGAACATTCAAGGAGTTCAAGGAAAATGAGACCCGCGCCATTCTTTTAAGAGTCTGTTGTTTTTTCCATGGACAAAAAATTTCAAAAATTGCAGCCAAATTTTAGAAAATTATTTTTTATAAATTGCTAAATTTAACAAATTACACGAAAACTACACATTTTCTTCAAAAGTTTACACGACGTTTTTAAAAGATCTGATATTTCTAGATCAAATTGAATTTAATACAAACATCCCAACCTTCTACCTCTATATTCTAATCTTGCAGTGTTAATGTTTTCAAATTTTCAAAAATTTGAAATGCGATCTGCACTACTCTATTTGCCGTCCTTTGATTCTTAGTAAGAATTTTTTTTAAAATGTAGCAGACTGTGAGAAAATAATAATTTCACGTAAAAGTACACGAAAACTACTCATATTTTCGAACAATTGCATACAAGCTAATTTAAAGATCTGTTCAGAACAGATTTCATCTAGGAAGTAAACTCTAATTTGAGTATTGTAGTTGTAGAAGACGCCGAATATAATTTTAAACTTTTGCAATTTTCAATGAAAATAAGATCTGTGCCATTCTGTTAAACGTTCTCTACGTTATCTGTGGCCAAAGGGTAATAAAAAACTGGAACCATTTTTGAAAAACTTTTGAAAATATTATTGAGTCTTTACGTTAAGGATCCCCTGCATGGCTTAATGAAAGGATCAAATGAAAAGTGGACTGTATGATAAGGTGGTATTACAAACTCTAGCCAAACCCCTTCGTTCAATGTTCACGTACGCAAACAGGATTGGAACAAAAGAGCATTTATCCACATCATATACACAAACTTCTATAAGAGACATACACTTCATGAATGAAGTAACTTGAAATGCTGGTGCACAGCACTCTGTCAGACTGGTTGCGTTTTCCAACACAGAGGGGGCGGAAATTTCACAGAGTCGTCATTACAAGCACCTGAGCACGCACGAAAGACGTTCTGCCGGCGCACGAAACACAGTCTCGTTTAACGAACCCTGGAGTTGCCGCGCGACGCAGATTTCTGTTGATGCCTGGGCAAGCAGGCACAGTTTGTAACTTATTGCACAAATTACAAGGTTAGTTACTATTCCTTTACTTGGCGATTAGCGCACTTTTCAAATACACTTTGAAAAGACATACATAGACTAATGCTAAAATTGTCTAAAATGGGATTTTAATTTGCCCAAAGGCAATGAAATTTACGTAACACGTGAAACACGCCCGCATGCTACGGAGAATTCTCTGATTCCAATTTAACTGAACTCTGTTGTTTACGCAAATGCACGTGGCAAGTGAAGAAGGTGGGGACTGATTGTTCAATCGTACGGACCGATTGCGGAGCGAATTGGCTCAGGGCGTAGCGCGTTGACTGGACCATGACCGCGAAACCAGCGACGCTAACCGAATTCGTTAATTACGTGAAGTCACGAAGGTTAAGCGAATTCCAGACATCGTGGATTCCTGATTGGGTGACCGACTAGGAACCCGGAGTTCTAACGGCGTCGAGGCCGATTGCCCTTTACGGGACATGCAATGGCTAAATACAAATGCAAATGAACGGATTAGACAGATCAAGAACATTCGGACCTGGAAGCCACGGTTGATTGGCTGAAGTTCGGCACAGCTGTTCGCGGCGGCTGCAGGCGCGTTTCGGAAGGCGACTCCACACAACGGCATTCGCCTAGCAGCGATCTACTGCTCGCCCGATCCCGAACAGCCGATTTAGCCGCTGTCTGGAGGACAATTCTACCGGCCGGCTGCTCTGATCGGTAGTTTCCGTGGTTTCTCCGATCAACACCAGGCGAATGCCGGAGCAGTACCCTACCAAACGGGCCACGGACCGAGCGCGATCTTTCCTTCCTCTTCCTTGTCCTATCCTCTCCCTTACACACACACTTACACTAACATGCACTACACTGCCACATATTCCGGGAGACCGGTCGGGAGCTTAGAGTTTGTCCCGGCTGTGGCGGTGTCCAGCTGGTGGGAGAGTCCTGGTTAGGGTCAAACCCCACTAGCCGACGGTAGGTCGGCCCCGGATCTCGCCATCCAGCAGGGGAACATCACCGCCATCTCCCGAGAAAAAAAACATGGAGTACACTCATGGGACTAATGACCAAAGCAGTTGACGAGCCCGGAAACACGAAAAAAATCAATCAAACCGAACAGCCGATGTGTTCGGTGAAAGTTCGCTTCCTTTAGAGTGTCTAAAAGACCGACACGCGGTGGGTAGGGTGAGCACCGAATGTTCGTCACTCGGCAAACAGCAAGGAACTCATTTATTTGGGATTCGGCAAGCAGTTGCTTGCTTCTCGCCGAATAATGAGTTTGGGGAGCAGCCTTACAGAATCGCTCGCGCGAGCTGCACCTGAGAGAAAGCAAGTCAACGCTGTGACCTGCCATGGCATTGGGTCGCTGGCGCGTGAGAGCAAATTCATCTCTGATACAATACAAGAGCTAATGGCTGGGAATTAAAATGCTTTTATGAAGTATGACATGTGTGTCGAGACGGACTCACAAAAACCCAGCAATCAGCTTTATTACAGAATGTACATACTTGTATGTGACACCTTTGTATGAGATTACCGGGAGAGGTGGCGCAGGGCATCAACTAATGACACTGCAGTGCCTCTGACCGCGAGGTTCTAGGTTCGAATCCCGACGGTGGTAGGATTTTCGACACTGTCTAGAGACCTATGTCGAGTTCAGTTGCTGTCTGAAGGAGGATAATGGTGGCCGACTGCTCTGATCGGTAGTTTTCGTAGATTTTCGTAGTTGATGGGCCAGGGACAGAATATTACGGTTCTTGACCGGTTGGTAAGATACAAGAGCTCTAAAATTTATAATTTTTGGTTTTTTTGGAATCAGTTTTTTATACACTTACCTCTTAATGTAACCATTTCTAGTCTAGTACTGCGAGCACGAAATATTTTCAATTCTGCCGTCCCCTATACGTCATTTTATATGTGATTTGCAAACGGTAGTGCAATAACCATTGCTGAATATTGCTCATGGTCTTAAAATATTGAACTGTGATGTGTGTGTTACTGCGCATGATATTACAGTTTTTTACCAAATTTATAAAAGGTAAAGTGTGACTTAAATTCCTAAAACTTGCATTGCGCGAGCGAATTCTAGTACAGAAAGAATTTCTCTAAGAGGTTAGTGTGCAGAAAATTTGTTTACGTTAAATATTTGTTGAGCACATTTTATTTCCTATAATTAAATCTATTTTAGCTTTTCTGTATATAAAACAATGATTTCCTTGCCGATCCCGGTGGCCGAAATCACTAAGGCAGTAGTGCCGTGGCGATCTCGGACCGAAGGCTTTCGGGTTAGAGTCTCGCCTCGGGCATGGTTGTATTTGTATAGGTAATAATACTTATGATAAAAGAAATGATAACGACGGTTTGACAGATCTTCCATGAAGCGTCCTGAAATGTGAGAAGCGATTGAGCGGGTTAGCGTTGGTTCATTGTAAAGCCCTGCGCCGTTCCACGGAGGGGGTGGGGGGTCGCCCGACACGCTCTCCCAACATGCGCGCCCCCTGCGTCAAAATAATTTGTTAAGGAATTGGAATTAGTTCGTCCATCCACGTCGCCGACAAAGGGAGTAGCTTTCTTTCACTTGCAAACATACTCCCTGCACACAAATTATTTATTGTTTTTACATTCTCCTTTCGCGGAAATAAACTTATTTTAATATTACAAATCAAGAACCTTAAGGCGGCGACCTAGCAATTAAATATTTCACAGTGATATTGTCTTTCTAAGAAAGTACCGTATCTAATATTATGGATCTGGATATTAAATTTGAAAATTAAAACCCGAACTTGACGTTCTGTGAAAACTAGCAAATTTTCAGTTTTTTCTCTTCAGATGTCAAATATTCTTCGGAAATCATTTCATGAAATTTATTATATTGAGAGGTACTGCTGGACGGGGGTCGTGCTGCGTTTGTAGTTTCTCTCTCGGGGTTGGGTCCCTCACAGGTGGACTACAATCTCGTTTGGTAGGAAGTATATCTGGTGTGTGGGTAGTGTATTATAGAAAAATGTAACATTCTTCTCAAGTTTTAAAAGAACTATTTTGTACAAAAATGTTCCGTGAACGACGGGTATATCTGCTGATTTTTTTATTATAAATAGTATTTATTGCCCCTTCGTAATGACGCAGCGCGTCTCGCAACTGTCATTGGGCGATTATTGGGAGTAATTATCCGTTACTGTTTTGCATACAGACATCATTAGGAGTAATCCTCCATTACTTTTTATATAGTCGTCAAGAGGACCGCCAGTTAGCATCTACGCGTACACGCCTCTCTTTTGCGCTCCTGCGTCACTACCCAGCGGCCAGAATTGGGAAGGAATTATAATAGGATTAGGGTTTAGGACAATTCACGGGGGATGAACGGCCCTTGTGGAGCAGCTAAACTTGTTTTGTTGAAACAAATTTCGCATGCGATTGTCGACGGGAATCGAACCAGGACCTCCTTGGTGAAAGACGAGCGGCTTCGCTCTGAGCCACGAAACAGCCCCTACTAGTTTTTCAAATCACTTCATTTATACTTGCTCCTGGGAGGATGGTGGTATGAAACGTATCTCTCGAGTGAATGGGACATTGTTGAGTGACAATAAAACAAAAGAAAATCGTTGTACCCGCAGCCGCCGCTGCCGCTCCTTCCTGCAAAGATACGTGGGGGATTAAAAAATAGAAGATAATGCATCAAGGGAGAAAAATGCTTTATTTTTCCCCAAATTGTAATTGTCGCACGAAGGCTTTAGTCCGAGGGCTACAATTATTCCAAGGGAAAAATTAGTTCTCTTTCGCAGTATATATGCTGTTTCTTTACGACCATAATAGTTTCAGAAAATGTATTTAAAATATTAAATTATGGAATTTAAAATTCGTACGTGTATAATGCTTATTACCAAAGAAAATGTCAATAAACAATTATGCGTTTAATGGAGGCCACGTCTGAACCTAAATGCATATCTTATCTTAATGTAGTTACTGGAAGTTTAATGCCTGAATTTCTCAGAACATGTATGATACAGCAAATTTAAAGATGGATGTAAAGATAAAGAAGTGTTAAATTAATTTTGCTGGCATATTTCGGTGAGGAAGCATGGAAGTACAAATCACTTGTGTTTCAGATTTTGTTGAAATTCATACATTTTTCCTCATGTGCGTCGTTTGATTTCATCTCGTAATGTAAACAAGGGAGACAATATTTAATACCAAGAGAGTAAATATTATCTCCTTAAAGAGTAAATGATTCACTTTAGTACTCATTTGCTAAAAATGAAATCAACTTTCTCTCCGGGCCATGAAAAATATTATTTTCACGTCTTATTGACTTATATCATTTGCGGTTTTCGAGTAATGGCTGATGTGTTAGTACAGTTGGGAGCTGACTTGTTTGCGTGCGGAGAGCGGGGTGTCTGAATTGTTTTACTTATTCTCGTTTGCCATTTTAATTTTTGCCTATGGACACTTGGGGCAATATATTTGTGACAGCTAATAGTTGCGGACTAGGCGAAGGGGAGGGCAGCTTCCAAGAACACCGAGCGCATTCCTAAGCCTCGCCATCAAGTCAGCTCTCAACAATAGAGTAGAAGGTTTAATTATAATATTTCGTAAGAGTCTGGAATAACGGGAGAAAGCGCGCGTGGTTTCCGTGGCTGCCGCTGGCGGCGCCGCCCGCGCCGGCCGCTGGCCCTCCAGTGCTCCCCCGCGCCGCAGATAAGCCCTCGAAGCCCCTCGCCGCCGCCCTCCCCCGCGCGGCAAGGGAGCGCGCTATCTGGGGTCGCCCGACGCGGCGCGGCGCGGCGTGGGCGGCTGCCTGGCGGAGCGAAGGCCGCGCGACGCAATGGCTCCTTCCCCTCGCACTCTCCAAGCGACGGCGCCCTCCTCCTTTATCGCTCCTTAGTTTTTTACTTTCTCGCTACGCGGTACAGAGAAACTTATGTAATGCTGCGCGAAAAAAACGGCGAATTTTTGGCAGAAAACTCTTATTACAGGGCACTGGAAAAGAAAAAGTGGATAAACCCAGCTGCTAAATTTAAAAAAAAAAGAATCCTCTTAACACGTCGTGTAACCAGAATCCAGGTTTTCTGGGGCCTTGATACCGAAAAATAGAATGTTGGCAAAACGACTGTTCGTCCGTCCGTCCGTCCGTCCGTCCGTTTGTTCGTCTGTGTGCGAACAACGCTAGCGGCTAAACCTATCAGTTCATTTTCTCCAAAATTGATATTCCTCAATCGATCTGGCTGATGTCGTGACTCCTTGAAGTTGAAACCGATATTTTAATTTGGGGGGGGGGGTATTTACATGAAACCTCTGGAATATTTTCCAAATTTTCAAACAAAAATGGGTCCATCGTTTTTGTTTAAATTTTGTTATTGGATAGTGACGTTTAAGGACGTTTAAGGGAATGGCGTAGGTCACATTTTCGTTGAAATACCTGATTTTTCGAAAATGGCGAAAGTTATTTTGGAGTCTTCCTGCATTTAAAATATTAAAGATAGATTTTCCCATAATGAAATCTGTTTCTTAAAGATATATTTTGAAATAAGATCATGTACAATTTTTTGAAAATTTGAGTACTTTTTGTGAAATTTTGAGTGAAAATATGGGCGAGAAAGTACGTGCTGTTTTAGCACCACTTTACCGAAGGGACATGCAGTGAAGTGAATTGAAGACGGGTACGAAGTATAGATGGACACGTTTTATCGATTTCTTTATACTTGTCTATTTGTGTTTTCATCTTACTTCATATTTGTTAGTTTATTTGTTCTTGTATTATTTTTATTTTTTAATATTCGTATGTATTGCTTGTTCTAATGTTTAATTTTGTACTTCTTTTATTGTTGATTAACTGTCACCAAGTGTACGATCAAATGCAGTGATAAATTATTATTATTATTATTATTATTATTATTATTATTATTATTATTATTATTATTATTATTATTATTATTATTATTATTATTACTATTATTATTATTATTCGTCTCCCTTCGCTGGGGACGCCTTCAAATACTACTCCAATCTTATTCTGAATTCGTTCAGTTACCTCAACCCGTTTTAAAGTGTTGACCGTCTCGTGCCTTCTCCCAATTCATTCAAAACGCGCTCCGCAAGCGCCTTGAAATACTCGATTCGCCCTCCGCCATCTTCATCTCCCGCCAATGAATATTTTTTTCTCTCTCCGCCGCCGCCGCGCCTGGGGAGGCGGAGTGGACTTCCTTTGGGGGCAGCGCGCCGTCGCATTCGGCCCTCTAGGGCGGGGGGGGGGAGGAAGGGTTCTTATTGACCTCGCCCCACCTCGACTGGAAAGTATCTTGCGGCTAGTACTCGGATTTGAGGACAAATGCGTATTTAGTTCCTTGAGGAGGTTGCGAAAAATAACTGCAAATATTTACGAATCATGAAAAAATAGACCGGGAGCGGTGACTCAGTGCATCAACTGATGTCACTGCAGTGCCTATGACTGAGAGGTTCTAGGTTCGAGTCCGGTCGGCGGCAGGATTTTCAACTAGGTCGACTAGTGTCGACTAGGTCGATTTTTAACTTTTCAGCTAGGTCGAATTCAATCGCTGTCTGTAGAGGAATTCTAGCGACCGGCTGGTCTGATCAGTAGTTTTCCATGGTTTGTCCGATCAATACCAGGCAAATGCCGGAGCAGTACCCTAACAAACGGGCCACGGACCGCGCGCAATATTCCCTTCCTCTTCCTTGACCTATCCTCACCCATTACACACACACACACACACACACTAACAAGTACTACACTACCATACATGCCGGAAGACCGATAAGGGACTTGTCCAAGCTGAGGCGGTGTCCCGCTGGTTGGAGATACGTGGTTGAGGGAAACCCCGCTAATTGACGATAGGTCGGCGCCGGATCTCGCCATCCAGTGAGGGAAGATCACCGCCATCACCCGACGAAAAATGCACTATACTTACGGGACTAATCACCTCAGGACTTGACGCACCCGGAATCACTATCAATCAGTCAATGAAAAAATAGATCTACTGAGAGCATCTAATAGTGCCTAAAATGTCCTAAAAGGGCAGTTGATGCCTATTTTAATATTTTTTGCCTAAAACTGCCAAAAACACGTAATTTGAAGGATTACCATTTTTTTAAAATTTTGTTTTACCGAAACGCAAATACTTTCCCGAATTTCCCAAAACGCGAATATTTCATGATCGAAATTGACTACACACCGAAATCTCATCCAACCCATCGAACATAGGAACTCGCAAGTCGCTATAAAGAGGAAGTTTCACGCTCGTTTGTCTGCACGCACATCTTAAGCAATTGCACCCATTCCCAGTGCAGCAGCATGTTGACAGGTTGCGGCATTTCACCGGGACGCGTCGTCTATGCAATACAGGCGAGAGAATGCACATGACGGGCAAGCGTCTACTGTTGGGAAGGCGAAGGTTACAAAATACGACCCAAGTCTTGAACCCCTAGAAAGGAAAAGGATCATTTCGAGTTTTCTCATGTGTGTATGTGTTTGGGTTCCTGTGCTGTATCATCTGGTTTGCATAATGGGAAGAGGAACAAAGTTATAACCGATTTGGAGTGACTGAAACGTCACATTTCATACCCATTAGTGTTGAATTTCATAATTTTACCTATTTTAGGTGCCTAAATCATAATTATTTTTGTGCTCAAATTACCTAGGTCTACTTATGGCGTTCATCCCTCAAACTGACCACTACACAGAATAGTGCTTTACTTACTTTGCAGATCTGTGCCTGTTGCTTTGTTTTCACTTGTCACGTCCAATCAATACACGGCATGACAAGAATGTCAACATTCTCTTTCCTTCACGGTTTGCTTCCTCCACGATCTGTTATGAAGCGTCTTCCATTCCGTAGGCTTCACACGCACCCTCATTCCCATTCATTCTCTTCCTGGGCGCTGTCCCATCCATTTCGCAGCTGCAGACAGCGCCCGCACATGTCCACCGCCCCTCCCCCGGGCGTCCGGGCGGCGCTGCAGATTCAGCGCCGCGGAAGGGAGCGAGGGGCGATGGGCGTGGGCGCTGAGGTCGGGAGGGGCGACGCATACACGCCCCGACGACCACACCGATAAGTCTCGCTTTCCGCGCTTCCATTTCCAGAGGCTCCGAAAGGTAACGCAGGCCTTCGTCATCCTACTGTCGCAATTGATAGACGAGTCATACCGGACGCGTCATCTGCTCAGGTCGTTAGTCCAGTAAGTGTAGTGCGTGTTTTTATCATGGAAGGTGGCGGGTGTTTTTATCATGAAAGGTGGCCCACAGAGGATGGCGAGTTCCGGCGCCAGCCTATACGTCGTCTTACGTGGATTCCCGAAACTAGGTATATCCTACTAGCGCCCCTCCCCCTCCCCAGCTGTGCCAAGCTTTCCGACTGGTCTCCCGTCATTTGTAGTGGTGCAGAGCTTGCTTACATTTGTAAGTATGGATAAGTAAGTGGGAGGGTAGGACAAGGAAGAGGAAGGAAAGATCGCGCGCGGTCCGTGGCCCGTTCCTTAGAGTACTGTTCCGGCATTCGCCTCGAGTTGATCGTAAAAAAACACGGAAAACTACCGATCAGAGCAGCCGGCCGCTAGAATTTTCCTCTAGACAGCGTCTGAATTCGACCTAGCTGATAAACAAGTGTCGAAAATCCTGTCAACGTCGGGACTCTAACCATAGGATCTTGCGGCTAGGGGCAGTGCCAACTGAGCCACCTAAGCTGGTACTATTGCAATTGTTTCTACCATGTATTTCACTCTTCTTTTGATCCTCACTATTGCTTTACTGCTTCACCCACGTATTGCAGTTTCTACCCTCGTCAGCGCCTCCACGATTTGGTATGTTGGGCGCTTCCTTTCCCCTCCGAGCCTCCCTCGAGTGCAGAGCGGCGAGGACGTGAGGACGCGGCTCTGCAGAGGAGGAGCTCAGGGGAGGGGGCGGCGGCAATGGAGTCGCGCGGGGAACAGTAGCACGTGAAGCGGCGTGGAAAATACGGCGGCGTCTCGCACGTGAAGAGGGGAAGCGCTCGCTGTGCCCCCTAGGGCGCCCTCACCGTCACCCTCGCCCTCGCCTGCCCACGCCCACCCACGCCCGCCCGCCCTCGCCCGCCCTCGCCCGCCCTCGCCCGCCCTCACCCGCCCTCGCCCGCCCTCGCCCGCCCTCGCCCGCCCTCGCCCGCCCTCGCCCGCCCTCGCCCGCCCTCGCCCGCCCTCGCCCGCCCTCGCCCGCTCTCGCCCGCCCTCGCCCGCCCTCGCCCGCCCTCGCCCGCCCTCGCCCGCCCTCGCCCGCCCTCGCCCGCCCTCGCCCGCCCTCGCCCGCCCTCGCGCGCCCTCGCCCGCCCTCGCCCGCCCTCGCCCGCCCTCGCCCGCCCTCGCCCGCCCTCGCCCGCCCTCGCCCGCCCTCGCCCGCCCTCGCCCGCCCTCCCCCGCCCTCGCCCGCCCTCGCCCGCCCTCGCCCGCCCTCGCCCGCCCTCGCCCGCCCTCGCCCGCCCTCGCCCGCCCTCGCCCGCCCTCGCCTGCCGTCGCCCGCCGTGGCCCGCCCTCGCCCGCCGTCGCCCGCCGTCGCCCGCCCCGCTGCTGTCGGTGGCAGGTGATTTACATGGCCAGCCCTCGGCCGCCGCCCCCTGGGGAGGGACAAAGGGCGACCGCGCGCACGCGGCGACTGGCCTTTCGCAACCACCGCCGCCAACTCCGTTGCCATCGAGACAGCTCCGGCGGCGCGGCGGGGCCGTGCTGCGGCGGTGCTCGAAAATCCTCGGCCGCGAAATCCGGAAACTCTGCTTTCAGCGACATGGGGCGGCAGATTCGAGAAACTTACCTCGGCCCTTGTCGGCCAATCCCGACAAAGTTCGGCCAAGAACTTGACATAGGAATTTGCCGAAAAAAATCCTGCTGTTTCTTCATACACTGCGCGATCTCTCTGAAATCAGAAGTTCCCGATTAAGCTGAGGGCTTTTCACACCGATTCCCACCACCGGAGTTGAACATCCTCCTTAAATTCTTCACGCTCGTTGAATTTGAAACTTCTCTCGGATCTGACCGTTTGCTATCTTAACTTTTAATTCTTCCACTTCCGATTAATTCGTCGAGGAAATGCGTGGCGACTATTTCAATCAGTCGCTAGAGTTAAGAAATAGTTGTTACAAAATTAATAACACAAATTAATTATTAAGAACTGACTCCTTTTTTGCCGCACAAGCTAGAGCGCAGCGGCGAATGTATCCCACACGAAAATAAATGACCGCCGCGCCGGGAACACTGGCGGAGAGAAATAAAAAAGTTAAGAATTCCTTTTTCTTTCATCCTGTTATTATTTACCCACGTTTCGACATTGTGACCTCTGCATTTTCGTCTGTTTCAGTTCCCGCCAATCCTTTTCCACAACTACTTTACGCACTCTTTCCTTACAAAGATTTTAGGATCTTTTAGCATTTCTGAGGGAAACTCTTCTCTTTCCGATCATTTAACGAACGAGTCAGCGCTAGTTCACCACCAACTCCAATTTCCCTGAAAGCTACTGACAAGACCGACGTGGCCGTAGCTCCCGGCCCAGGTTGCTCCTTTGCCTTGGCGTACGGCGTCTGGCGGGCGGTGCGGGAGTGGCCCACACGGCCTCGTCAAAGCTTGCCATTATAGAGGGCAACCCTTCCCGTCCCGCCTTCCCGTCTTCGTTCGTGTCCGCATTATCACATTATCTTTTCCCAAATTGGAGCATTTCAAGAGAAAACACAAGGCGTTCTCGAGTGACAACAACAAAGAACCGGATGCATCCCGCCTCATTTCTTTGCGCGAAAAGATTGCTCCTAATCTTGGGCCTCGTCCTCGCCTTTCTATTACTGTGGATCTACAACAGATTTTGTTGCGACAAGAGCTTCTCAGGAATAATGGCGGCACTTTCTCCCCTTTTCATTTGAAAGCGAGCCTTTACTGCCTTCCACATCAGCTGCCCTGGTGAGGTGGTCATTTATTGTTTAAATATCTGAGCTACTTATCTTCACTTAAGGCGGCAAAAAGGATGTGCGTAGGGAAGCTTACTTCTATCGTGTGCAATACTTCGTAAACATATTGTAGAAGCGGCCGCCTTGAACGAGAATCTAAGATTAAGTATGTTGTTTTCTCATAATATAGAGCGATTTTCCTAAGGATGAGCCAAAGTGACAGCTGGTACTGGCAACATAACTGAAGGTTTTGTAATCGTCGTGCCCTCGAGCCCAATAGATTCCATTTCTGCATTTGTTCGTTTGCAATTGGCTAACTTGTAAATGGCTTCGACGCTTCCTTTCGTGACGTCCTCGTCCGACAAAAATATAGTGCGCTGCGAGAAATAATTGAAATTAGGACATCCTGTGTTATGTGCTCTTCTGTAAAAATTCTTTTTTTCTTTATATATTACATTGAATTTACTTTTGGTGTGATAAATATTATGTTTATTTTAAAACCGAGACTTGAATGCGAGATGCGTACCGATGCACGTGGTTCCTGTGCTGTTGTGTGGCGAGCTGTGATTGAGAGCTATTGACATTCGTGACAGTTTTCTTTTACTGGTTGTGAGAGTATGTTAAGAGATTTTCCACATATATTACGTAATTAAATTTGATTATTTCCCGGACTCGCGTAAGTGTATATACCTCAGCGAAACTCTTAGACTTCTGAATAGTGATGTCTTCTCAGGAGCCATAACCAAACACTTTACGAAGGGGCGTGACTGAACAGCTCTCGCGGCGGAGGGATACTTCTCTGAACTACATGTGATGTTCACTTGTTTTCGCGAACCGTCACTTTGGCTCATCCTCAAGGAAAATCGTTCTATAATGTTATGAAAGAGGAGTATTTAAGAGCGATGGAGGAGGGGGGCTCATGTATTGTTTTAATATCTCAGCTACACATCTTCAGCTAAAGCGGCAAAAGGATATGCGTTGAGAAACATACTGCTATCAAAATACTTTGCAAACGTATTGTATAAAAGACCACTTTGCACTTTGATTGATTGTTAGTGATTCCAAGCGCGTCAACTACTAGGGTCATTAGTCCCGCCATGTTATTTCCCTTGGGAGGTGGCAGAATTTTTCACTCGCTGAATGGCGTGATTCAGCGCCGATCTACCGTTGACTAGCGGGATTTTCCCTAACCAGGTATCTCGCACCAGCGGAACACCGCCCCAGCCGGGGCAGGTTCTAAGCCCCCGACCGGTCCCCCGGCATGTGTGGTAATGTAGTGCATGCTAGTGTAAGTGTGTGTGTGTGTGTGTGTGTGTCTAAGGGGAGGATAAAACAAGGAAGAGGTAGGAAAGATCGCGCGTGGCCCGTTTGTTTGAGTACTGCTCCAGCATTCGCCTGGTGTTGATTAGGGACATCACGGAAAACTACCGATCAGAGCAGCCGGCCGCTAGAATTCTTCTCCAAACAGGGACTGAACTCGACCCAACTGACAAGCTAGTCTCGAAAATCTTGCCACTGTCGGGACTCGAACCTAGGTTCTCCCGGTCAGAGTCACTGCAGTGACATCAGTTGATGCACTGAGCCACCTTCCCCAGTGAGAGAGAGGAGAAGCTAAGATTAAGTGTGTTGTTTTCTCATAATAATGTTACGAAAGAGGAGCATTTAAGAGCGTTGGGGGGGGGGCGCCTTCCTCGCGCTCTCGAGCGCCATTTTTCATGAGGAATTAGCGCCTCCTCCCCCTCGCTCCCTGCGCCACCGCTTTAACCCTGCTAACAACTGATACGCAGCGCCCGGCGTATATCCTCCTTTTCTTCCTTGGCTTAACAATTAATCGCTTTAAAATCACATCATGAGCAAATAAGCTTGCTGTGCGAAGTGTTATTCTTTCCCTCTGATCTTCTTGCTTGATATTTTCTCTCGTTTTTACTTTCTCGCCTTCCGCTGAAGCAATGTAGAGAAAGTATTCTAATACATCAGGAAGAAAGGCAATTTTTCGGCAAAAATCTCTTAGTTCCGGGAACTAGTAAAGAAATAGAGGATAAATCTTGATTCTATTTATAGTAAATTACTTCCTCTAAAATGTACACTCAGAATTCACGTTTCGTAGGTTCTTGATACCAAAAAGTTGATTGATGATCAAATGTCTGTGCGTCTAATTTTTGGGGGTACTTAACATAAAGTTTCAACAACATTCTCGAAATTTTCTCAAAATAGTTCCTCAATTTTTTTTCTCTGATACGACAAAACAATTTTTTTTCGTCGTATTATTCCTCCTGCTTGATATCCTCTCTCGTTTTCACTGGAATGGTAAAAGACTTTTACGGTTTGTTACTGGTATGGTAGGATGGCAAAGAAAGTTGTGCTGGTCCCATTGTCGGCAAACTCCCTGTATTTTGGAAAATAGCAAAATAAAATATTTTAAAGTACAAAATTGATAAGAGATTTTTTGGTTAAATGCAAGTCGTGTGCGATTTTTTAACGAGAAGTGTAGCACAAAGTTTGTTAATCTTCGCAATTTGCAAATTTGAATTTGCCGCGTTGCCTCTGTAATGGCGTCCCCTGTATTGCCACCAGATTCCAATACAAAAGCAACTCGACAACGCCACGCCGAGACCCGGTGGTTTAAAGGCCTGAGAATTCCTTGTCATCGTTAGATGCTATTGGATGCGTTAGACGCATTTTTTAATGTGGAATTTGTGTTCATGATAAAAAAGAAAAAAAAGAATTTAAAAGAATAAGTGTTGGTACTACTGTTCTAGGATGTGTAATGAAATTTACAAGTACTGTCTATGATGTGTTAATACGTACAGAAATTGCGGTTTTATAATATTACGTAACCTTTTTCTGAGGCGAGAAAGTACCTGCTGTTGTAGCACTTCTAGTTTCTTTTCTGTTTCCATTTCTCGAGATAGATTTCGGAAAATCATACGCGCGGTGTCTCAATGCTTGTGACTGAAAGCTTTGCTCGTTTTCCTCTTTAAGCGTCTAATTTTTGTAATTATATTTTTCAGATGAGAATTACTTTTTAGCAACCTTAATGGAACTAATTTTATGGCTCTTTTAATCATTGTTTTAAACTCTGCCTGTAGTTCTTTCGTACCACCCTTAATTCTTAGAAAACGTGGGTATTATTCCTTTAAATATTCGTGAAACACTTTAACGTCTATTTTCCTACATTGACATATTCTTTGCTTTGCCTTTTTATTTTTCAGTATAAACGTAACACTCACAAAACAGATTTGTGATGGCCAATGCCTTCAAGTATATTGCATAAATAAACATTTCTGCTGGGTTAACGAGGAAATATCTAGCAGCCCGTCCTGTCGGGTCGGTTGGCATCTACCTTCGATAATCCGTTATCCCTTACCAGACTCTGACCAAGGTCTGTACTTCCCTTAACACACCTCTCCTTTCCAGTAAACGTCGCGAAAAGATTGAGATCACCAGCGCTGAGAACAGGACGACCATGCCTACTCTCTGGCCTTTTGCCATTTGCTTAGAACATTTCATAACTCTCCTTAGGTGGTCAGGAGCATGCAACAATTTCCATTACCCGATATATCAATCTCCAAACATAGACTTTCAAAATAGTTTTCTAGCCGAATATTTCTGCCAATTATAAATGTCTTAATGCAACAAAAAACCACCCCACCCCTAGTTTTTCTATTTCCTCGGTAAACTTTATAATTAAAGCGACAGAATTCTGAATTTGAAACGCCTTCACTTAACCATTTCTCAATTCGTATGACAATGCTGGGACCACAAGACTAAATCAAGTTCCTGAATTCAATTTCATTTTTCAATATGCTTGGATAGTTTACCTGCAGCAATCTAAAAAAGCAATCCTCTCCTGTAACGTTTTGTTCGTCGCCGAAGTTGTCCCGAAGCCCGACTGCTTCATCGCTGGAATCACCCCAACGCCCACCTCCATTGCCGCAGTCTTCTGATGCACATTTCGATGGACGCCGTCACCTCCGTGCGCACTTCCATCGCGATATAGAGCCCCAAGTACTTCTTCATCACCTCTGCCATCCCGAGGCTCACTTCTGCCGACGCAATCATCTCGACGCCCACTGCAATCGCCGCAGTCATTCCAATGCCACTACAATAGGTCACAGTCACCCCAAATTCCATCGCCGGATTCATCTCAATGTCTACCTCCAACACCGCAGTAATCCCGATGCTCACCTCGAACGCCGCAGTGATTACTATGTAACCTTCCATTCCAGCAGTCATCATGATGCCTACTATCATCTCCGTACACATCCCAATGCCAGTCTCCATCACCTCAGTCATCCCGATGCAACACTCCGTCGCCGTACCTCGTTGCCCATTTTCATCGCAACAGTTATTCTGATGTCCACCTCCATTGCCACAGTCTTTCCGATCCCCACTTTTGTCGACGTCATTCAGATGCCCACTTTCTTCGCGGCACTCATCTCGATGCGTACCATCGGCAGCGGTGGATCAGTGCATCAACTGATGTGACTGCAGTGCCTCTGACCGGGAGGTCCTAGGTTCAAGTCCCGACAGTGGCAAGATTTTCGATAGTATCTTGTCAGCTAGGTCGAATCCAGTCGCTGTCTGGAGGGGAATTCTAGCGGCCGGCTGCTCTGACCGGTAGTTTTCCGTGTTTTCTCCAATTAACACAAGGCGAATGCCGGAGCAGTACCCTAACAAATGGGCCACGGACCGCGTGCCATCTTTCCTACCTCTTCCTTGTTCTATCGTCTCCCCTTACACACACACACACTAATATGCACAATATTACCGCATATGCCGGGAGACCGGTCGGGGGCTTAGAGCCTGTCCCGGCTAGGACGGTACCCCGCTGGTGGGAGATACTTGGTTGAGGAAAATCGCGATAGTCGACGGTAGTTCGGTGCCGAATCTCGCCATCCAGTGGGGGAAAATCAACGCCACCTCTCGAGGCACAGAAGATGCGCAAAAAGGCTCGGGTGTCCGAGAAGGTCCGGGAGGTCGAATTTGACATAAAATGCCAATTTATGAACGATTTCTTGTTACGGAAAAGCTCGTTTATAATTGTAGCATACAAAAAAGTACGATATCAAAGAAATAGAAATTATTACATATTATTCAATTTAAAACTAAAAAGAATATTTAAATGGATAAATAGATTTATCGAAAATAGGCAACCACATTCTTCAAATTTAATAAAATATATTTACTGTCCACTCATTAATAGTGTTTGAGGTTGAGAGCTAAGTCAAGGGTACGTTTGAACGTACTATCTAGTTTCTGGTAATATAGCAGCGAGGTAAATTAATTTAAGGAGAAAAGAGCGGAAGCTGGTTAGCAAAACAGAAACACTGTTGGCAAAACACTTGTTTATTAACAACCAGTAACATGTATAATAAGCAAAATATTCAATAAAACTTACATAATGAAATGTTGACACTCAGGAAAAGAAATATTAGAATGGTATGACATATATACAGTTTGTCAACGTCAGAAAGCGCTACATGAATTCAACATTTTAACATAATACTTTAAAACATTATTTTAATTAATAACTAGGATTGTATACGTACTTGTACTAATTTTCATGTCTCGAAGTTCCTTTTATAGGTATTTTTACATAATTAAGATTCATTTTGTTAATTCCCAGACAGAATTGTATTAATTCTCAGACACATAAGCAATGAAACAACCTTTTAAAGAAATTAGTCTCAGTCAATGACAGACCAGATTCTGTTGCCCACTTTCTTCGCGGCACTCACCTCGATGCGTACCATCGGGAGCGGTGGATCAGTGCATCAACTGTTAGTGATGCAGGTGAATTAGTTCTTGCACGCACAAACCTTAGAAATCAAAGAAGACCTCTGGAGCTCTAGTTTGAAGGTATATAATTCTTACATTGCAACGCCACATGTGTGGCACTTACGCAGTATGCATGACACATCCATTGATATTTAACAATACGGTCCCTTCCGCTAGGGACCAACGAACATTCCAGGGCCGCCTTGCCAGGAGTGACGTAGGAAATCGCCGCTGAAGCACACTGAATTTTGTTAAAACTGGTGTGTCCGAAGTCATTATACTAAGCACGTGAATCGATCACTGAACAACTTGGTATCGCATTTGTAACGACGCACGTTATATAGATAGCGCGGAGGAAAAGCACCCTGAGCAAACTACCCGGACGAACTGAGCGCGAGCTGCGAGTGGACTCGATGCTCTGAAAACAGATGAAAGGCGCGTCGCTTCGGCGAGCGCAAAAAGGGGGGAAGTGTGGAAGTGGGCGTGCGACGGTCGCTAGGGCGAAGCGACGCTGGCGCCATCGAATGGAGTGGCCGAAAAGAACAAGATGTTTTACTGAGAAAGACACTTGAAATACCATAGTTTTTTAATTGCAAAATTAAACGGTTAGCATTTTTTCTGAACATATTGTACTATGTTTTCGTGCAATATTTGTCAGTTTCTAATTGGTTATGGATGGTTATTGCCTGTATTAAAAAGCGTTTGTTCTGTTCACTTTTGGGTTTCTGGTAGCTCCTTATGATATGAAAGAAATCCATCTCAAAACCTAATTGAAATATGAATATTTTGTAAGGGAAGGGTAAAGTGAGTGGTTAATAAATAAAATTACGCACTTGGTAAAAACATCTACTAGACTAAATTAACAATTAATGATATTTCCTTACTTCAAACACGTGCTTTTCAAAATGATAACTTATAACTAATACAAAGGTTATGAATTGAAATAGTTCATATTCATTTTTAAACTTTGTCAAAATAATTTTGATTATTTTGAATGAATTTCGAAATTCCTGTACATGAATTTTGCTATTGGTTTCCGTTGCTTCTTTCAAAATTGAACATTTGTGATTTGCTCGTAGCTTTGCTTCACGCTTGACAAATATAAGAAATTTATAGTACATTTTTTCTTATGTTGTTTGTTCCGCATTAACACTATAACTTTCTTATTTAAAGACGAAACGATGGCGATGATACTGGTAGATACATGTTCACGTGTTTGCTTGACGAAAGCCAACTCGCACCAAATACGTTTGTACACTATGTAAACATTTAATTAAATATACACAAAATGAACTTGATCAAACTTGCGCGTCATGTTTGTGACGCATGACGCTGCCAGGAGTGCATCGATTAATTAGAATTCAAATAGTATTATGCGAGAGTCATTGTAGCTTGGCATCCCGAACGACCGGCCATGATAGAAAGGGAGAAGCGACTGTTGGAAGCCGTTGCCACCACCGCTGCCTGCGGCGTTGCGTGATTTACGCGGAGTTAAACTATTTGATGCTGCATTGCCAAGTGTTTTTGTAGCACTAGGAAACATTGATAATATTACTGCTGGAATAACATGCATTAACTGTGCATTCCATACATACCCTTCCAAAGAAGTTTGATTTCGCACCAACGAATTACTGATTTAGCTCATCTCCTTCGCTGGTTGGGTGAAACCCCGCTAGCCGACAGTACGTCGGCGCCGGATGTAGCTATTGGGCAGGGGAAGATCACCACTATCACCACCTCCCGAGAGAGAAAAACATGCACTACACTTACGGGTCTAATGACCTCGGTAGTTGACGCGCCCGGAATCACTAACAACCAGCCAACTTCACTTTCTTCGTCTCTGCTGCGACTATGACCGAGAGAGCCTAGAGATCGAGTCCCGAGGGTGGCAGGATTTTTGGAACTAGCTACATAGCTAGGTCGAATTCAGCCGCTGTCAGGAGGAAAATTCTAGCGATCGGCCGTACTGTTCGGTAGTTTTCCGCGCTTTCTCCTGTCAACAGCAGGCGCATGCAGAATCAGTACCCTAACTTACGGGCCATGCACCGAGCAATCTTTTCTACCTGAAGGGGAAATTTCACCGCTACCTGATGTGTAAGACGGCGCCAGAATTTACCATCTTGTGGGGAAGAAACTCCGCCAACTCCTGGAATAACAAAAACTCACTACACTCCGGGGCCAATTTACGCGTAGGCACGGAAGGCACGTGGCTACGGCAGCAAAAAATGTGGACTAAAGTTCTATCTAAAGAGACTTTTCTCTGTCGCGAGTGATTTTTCTTCTTTTGAAAATTGAATTCTATGAGTTTTTGAACTAATGACTACACACCAAATAATTTATTAACAGGCTGATAATACCTTCTGTTCTATGAGTTGTGAAATGTCAAAATGAGTGAATTTATGATGAGAATGAGTATATTAAAAAGTCAGAATGTTTACATTTTCAGAAGTCATACAATTATGATTTAACTACAATTTAACTACAACCGAAAAGAAGTCATCATGTTACCTTGAACGAAATTCTTAGAACTTAAAAATTTCTATGTTGTAGTCAGTGTTCCCAGGCCAATGGAATTCCCGTCAATTTTGTTTCCAATCAGCGGCGGAAAATAGCTTTAACATTTGGCGGGAAATGTTGTTCACCACGGGGGAGGGCGGTGATCTTGATGGCGAGATCCGTCGCCCACCTACCCGTTCACTCCCACCACCGCTCCGCCCCCGCCAGCTTTCGACTGGTCTCTTGGTTGGTTGTTAGTGACTCCGGGCGCGTCAACTACTAAGGTCATTATTCCCGTAAGTGTGGTGCATTTTCCTCGGAAGGTAGCGGTTATCTTGCCCTGATTTTGATCCGGCGCTGATCTATCGTCGGCTAGCGGGGTTCCCCCAAACAGGTATCTCCCATCAGCAATGCACCGCCCCAGCCGAGACAAACTCTAAGCTCCCGACTCGTCTCTTCGGCGTGTGCGTTAATGTAGTGCATGTTAGTGCGTGTGAGAACATAACAAAGAAGGAAAGATCGCGCGCAGTCTGTGGCCCGTTTGTTCAGGTGCTGCTTCGGTATTCGCGTGGGGTTAATCAGAGAAACAACAGAAAACTACCGATCAGAGCAGTCGGCCGCTAGAATTCTCCTCCTAACAGCGACTGGAGCTGACCTAGTTGACAATCTAGTGTCGAAAATCTTGCCACAGACTTGACTCAAACCTAGGACCTCCCGGTCAGAGGCACTCCATTGACATCAGTTAATGCACTGAGCCTCCTCTCCTGGTCCTGGTCTCCAGACATTTGTGGTAGTGTAGTGCATGCAAGTATAACGGTGTGTAAGTAATGGGTGAGGAAAGAACAAGAAAGTCTAAGGAAAGATCGTGCGAGGTCCGTGGCCCGTTTGTGTAAGGTACTACTCCGACATTCGGCAGGTGTTGGTCGGAGAAAAAAAGACGATCAGAGCAGCCGACCGCTAGAATTCTTCTCCAGGCAGCGGCCTGGCTATCAGCGTCGGGAGTGGAACCCTGGGGCATGCCGATCAGAAGCCCTGCAGTGACATCAGTTGCTGGCCTGAGCCACCTAAACCTGAGATCCAATCGGGTGGGCGGCGGCGCGACTCTTCTCCCCCGCCCCGCGGCGGCGCTGCCAAGATGTAGCGGACGTGAGTCGCACGTCTTGGGTCGATGCGACGGCGGTGGTCAGAAGCCCTGTGCGTGGGCGCGGCTCAAAGGCGCCCCTCGCCTCAGCCTTGGCTTAACTCCAAAGTGGTTGTAACAGATTGGGGGCTGCTTCTGGTGCCTCACCCCCACGCACAGTCGTTCAGCCCTCCTGAGCCACGGCCCGCCCTATCCCGCCCCGCCGCCGCCCGCCACGCCCAGCCATGCCTCGCCCTACTCCCACCGCCCGCCTTACCCCGTTCCGCCCTGGCCGCCCCGCCCGCTGCGCCACGCCCTGTCTGCCCGCGCCGTCTCGCCCTGCCCTGCCCTGCGCCGCCCCGCGCCCCCCGCTCTGCCCTGCGCTCCCCGCCCGATCCCGCCCGCCCCGCCCGTCCCGCCCGCCCCACCCGTCCCGCCCGTCCCGCCCGTCCCGCCCGCCCCGCCTTGCCCCATCCTGTCCCGTCCCGGTCCGTTCCGTCCCGCTCCACCCCGTCTAGTTCCCACCCCTTCCCTTCATTCCGCTCTGCTCGCCACGCTCTCCCTGCCCTTCCCGCCCCGTTCCGCTCCGCTCTGGCCGCGGCCTCGCCCCGCCAGCCCCTCTCACGTCCCGCCCAACCCTGCCCTGCCCCGCCCCGCCCCGTCCCGTCCGCCCTCGTACCGCCCCAGCCCCTCTCCGTCCCGGCCCCCCCGCCCCTCCCCGCCATGCCCCGCGCCGCCTAGCCCCGCCCAGCCCCGCCCCTCCCCGCGCTGCCCGCCCAGCCCCTTCCCCTTCCGCGAATGGCGTGTAGAGGCCCCGCGCCGCGCGGTCTGCTCTCAAGTGCCTCGGGCGATAAAGTTTCCGGAATTTCAGTTTAGAAATGGTTACGGCCGTTTTTGTTGCCGTTTGCGTAAGCGATCTGAGGATATTAGGAAACCGCGAAAATTGATGCGAAATCTCGAGGAGGAGGAGTATTCAAATTATACTACAGAGTGAAAGAAGGAACTCTAGCTCCATCATCCACATCTATCAAGTAATTTTATTGTCATTTGCACATTAGAAATAAAACATTTGAACTGAAAAGCACATAGTACCATTCTGTTATACGTTATATTTGTCATTTTTTGTGTGATACTGAAGGCCGTGCTCAGTGAAAAGAATTTCTGCGGATTCAGCATTTCTGACAGGGAGATTTAATGGTTCCAAGCCGACGGTATTGGATTTTTAACACTAGCTAAATCGTTAAGTCGAATTTAGCCCTTGTTTGTGTTAGAATTCTCTCTTCCTGCTGCTCTGATCTGAAACATTCCGTAATTTCACCGATCAATATTAGGTGAATGCCAGATCAGTACTGTAACAACGGACACAGTATTATCCTATAAATTAAATAATATGATCGCACTGATAATGAAAGGAACTCAAAAGTCGCGTTTTTGAAAATTCAAGAATTGTTTTTTCTGAAAAGAAACAGTATAAAATATAGACCGAGTTTTAAAGGGCTGAAAGAAAAGAATATGGATTCATTCCGACTTATGCCGTGGTGCTGTGCGGATCGTGTGTAGATAATTGATGTTGGGAGTTTGGGAATTGTGAACGTCTACTTTGGAGCGTATAGTTGTCGGACTTTGAATATTGATGTAATGGGCGGAAATTGGAACTTGGAAATATTTCGAGTGCAGGAGCTAGAATTTAAACTGTGAACTTAGGTGAATTTGCCGGCAACAGGACTGGGAGTATTTGAAGCAGATAACAGTTTACTGAACTTTAATATTTTAAGCATACGCATAGAAAGAACTGGGAACTTTTAAAAGGCAAATTAACTAATACTTATCAACTTATGAGGCGGTGAGGATCAGTGACTTGAGTACACTTGTGCCAGAACGGAAGAAAAGATGGTATTTGGACCTGGATCCATCGACACCGGAAAGAAATGAAAATGGTTCTACGCGGCGACATCGGCCAAGAGCGCGCGAAGACGGGTACTGCAGTATAAGGTTTGAAACTGGTCATGACCGAAAGTACGCTTCGTATTGTTACCAATAGACATTGAATAAACTTACAAGTTTCTGTGAATAGAAAAGATGATTTTCATTTAGCCAATTCCAGCAAATGAGTAGCTAGAAATGTATATTTGCTTTTCAGATTCCTCGGCCACTCCGTACAGATGGCAGATCGAATAATCGGTGATTAGAAGGCAATAGCGATTATTTCTTATAAGACCCATCGACCCAGTTAGCCGGATATTAATTTATTGGAAATAGCAGTTGAAGATTCATTTTAATAATAGAATTAACGTAATCTTTTCCTGGCGCCCATATTCTTATATAAATTTGGAACGGGTTACGTGGAATTAATATTTAATAATATTAGAAGGACAGATGAGATATTAAATTTAAAAATTAAATTAGACAGCTTGTTTCAATATATATACATACACGCACACATTCCCACTCATATAATTTAGAAATAGAGTCCTTATTGTTGGGGAATATGTTTTTCATTTCCTTGTTCAACTCCAAGGACACTAACAAATAGTTTTTCACTTTTTTCAGGTGTACTTTGAAAGTAAATTGTATTTACTATTAATTTCTTTTCTTTCTATTGAACTACTTTCTCTATGTTTAGAGTTTAGTAGTCATTGTCAACTGCAATAGATTTTATAGTATCAATTTCTTCTTGGAAGTCTACATATTTCAGAAGAATCTTGAAAAGATGATGGATCGAAGAGTGGAAGATACTAATTTTTGGTGGTAGATGTGGTTAGAATTATTATGGATAATCAAATCAATTTGAGTGGTTTATTGAAAACTTTAAAATAGTGTTTATTTCTTCAAATAGTGATGGATAAGTGTAAAACGTTTTGTGAATGGTTTCCTTTAAGTTCCATTTTAAATTTATTATTTGCAATGATGTAGTGTAATGAATGCCGCAATGAACGTAGTTACTATAACAACTGGTTTAGTTGTGTGTATCATTCCAAAAACATGTATTGTCATCTACATATTATAGAACTTTATTAAGTGTTTAGTAAGGGATTCACACAATTAAATAAGTAATTTTTAAAATTGTTTATAAATATTTCTGAGAATAAAGGGGATACATCTGAACCCATCGCGAGGCCTTGAGTTTGTTTGTAGTATGTAATATTGTAACGAACATTGCGTCATCTGCCGGCGCCACCGCGAACTAGATGGTATGCGCAGATGGCGTCATATGCCGGCGCCTTTCCGAATAACATGGTTATGAGGTGACCGCGGATTGCGACATCTGCCGGCGGCCCCCGAACTAGATGGTCTCGGAGTGTTCGCGATGTTTATCGCAAGTTCAAAAAAATTCTAGGCGGTGGTCAGCCGAGTATAAATACGTGGTAGCCGGCGACCGCAAGTCAGTCTGAAGTGGAAGCTGAGCTGTGAAGTGTGTGCATCACGGTGAATAGCACGGTGAATAGCAGGGAACTGTGATCAGCGCCGTGAACTGTCGTCAGTGCAGTGGACTGTCAGTTCAGTGCATCGAAGAGTGGTCAGTGCTTAGGACTGTGCGACAGTGTAAGAGAAGTGAACAGTGTAAATAAATAATCAAGAGAAGTGTGCTGTATAAAGAAATAATTAAGTAAAGACTATCTGTACATAAATCAAGTGTTTTCAGTGATTGTGTTAAGAAACAAATCGTGTTTTTGTTAAAATAATATCTGTGTTTTAATTCACTACATAGATTCATAACAATATTCAATTTAAAGAATTTGTGCAAATGCATGCAACTCAAAACTACTCCAATGCACAAAATAGTGATTACAAACCCATTTACTTCCTCGAATTCATTGTAACGATTTAATAATAATAATAATAATATTATAATAATAATAATTGAAAACGTAAAGTTATCTACAACCTGCTTAGGCGTGCGCAAAGTGGTAGAGAGGGGCTATAGCCCCCTGAAAATTTTGAAGGAAGCCCTACAGCCCTACGGAATATAATATTTTGTTGATTGATATCGTAGCTTTCCGCGGCCAGTCATGATCTGGGCTGTCCGGGTGACGCCGCGTCGAAGGCTGGGGTGCCGACGTTTCGACCGACCTATCGCGGTCCTCTTCAGGGCTGTACTGCGGCAGTATTTATTACTTGATTCATTACAGTTATACTGCCGTTTTCCTTGTGGTATGTTTAATTTATTTACTAGAAAAATGTCGTATGCAAATATAAACTAATAGAAGAGGGGACAGAGGGGCCCAAAAGCGTAGTTGGCTCCGCTTCTTGTTTTAGGCTGTGCGTGCCTGTGCCAATCCACAAAAATATTAGCTCTGGCTGCGATTCCAAGTTAAGTGCTAGACCCCGCGAGCAACCTATTTATCAATTAGGCCACGTATCTGTATAATAAGCACGACACAATAATACATTTCAGATCTAGTTCTGAAAATCGGACTTTGCTAAAATATTAGACGACCACTTTCGAAAAAAATAAACTAGTGGTACATAAACAGCTCAAAATTTTTAGCATTATCTCCGTAACTACATCACAATATTACAACACTACAATAAACTGCAAAAGTATTTCGAACCAACATTTTTTTCTCGACGTTGGGATTCAAACTCAGATCCTTAGTGATAGCGCGCTATAAGGGTACCCTTACACCGGCAGCCTCAACTAGACTAAAGCTTCCCGATACTTAAAACAACAGTTGAACATTTGCATTTGAAGTTATCAAATAATCGAAGTTTTCTGTTATTTCAAGTCATGGTCTCAGAGAGCAGATTTCATTAAGGAAAAAATCTCTAACTTAAATACTAAATTCACCGTTTTCCGGTACACAATTTCATAACTTTCATAATTTTTCTTACGAAGTGCGAGAAAGTAAAAATCTGTCTCTAGTAAAATTGGCGTTTTTTAAAATTATTTATTTTACATTTATTTATTTAAAACATCTAAGGTCAATAGCGACCACTATTGATTTATACCAGAGATACATTTTACAAATTAAAATATGGAGAAATACAGTAACAGTAAAAGAGTTCAGAACAAGTGAACAAAATTGACTTTGTGTACTGGTTTCCCAAGCAAATGTGGCCATAAATCATTCACTGAAACAATGTTGTCTTGATACATCCCAATAAATAAAAGTACGCCTAAAATGCATAGATCATTGATTCATAGAAAACTCTTAAAGTTTCTTCAGGAACCGACATTTTTTAATGTTTTTCAATATTATTAATAGTTTTCTTTATTAAACTAGTGGTGCTACAACAGCACGTACTATCTCGCGATATTATTAATAGCTATTTAATATTATAAAATGACAATTTCTTTCTTACTCTACCACTACTATTTGATAAACTTTTAAACAAACTAAGCGTTCAAATTCAAATGCTTAAACGAAAACAGCTTTCTGCCATTGAATTCAATGTATTCAGTTCTACATAAATGTACCAACGATGCACGATGCGAATTTTTGCCGTAAATAAAATTATTAGTTTATATTAACGCCAAGCGTGCATCTTATCTGCCATCCTGCTCCGGCATTAAGAATCCCATGGTTTGGGTGTTCTGGATCGAAAGGATGCATTACATTTATTAGCTATTTGAATAATTCACAGATATGGAATTTTATGTTTAACTCGTCTTAAGTTTATTGACAAATAGAAAGCTCCTAAGTACAATTCAAAATTACTATTTCCTTAACAATCTCTAGTCCAGAACTGTTGTTTAACTTAAATGGAGATGGGCAAATACGTATAATGGTGGCGATGATCGTATTACCTCACATCGGTGGGATTGCACACCGCGGGCCTTTACCGGTCGACTCCGGCGGTGGTGTTCTGACGAAGCACGGTTGAAGTGGCCTCGTACACATCAGGAATGGATCTCGTGCTCCCATCGCGTGCCCGGGAAGTCAGCAGCCGTCCGCGACCAGTCTCCAAGGGATGAACTCGATCGGTGGTAACCGATTGACTCCGGCTGTGGTGTTGTGACGAAGCACGGTTGAAGTGGCCTCGCACACATCAGGAATGGATCTCGTGCTCCCATCGCGTGCCCAGGAAGTCAGCAGCCGTCCGCGACCAGTCTCCAAGGGATGAACTCGATCGGTGGTAACCGATTGACTCCGGCTGTGGTGTTCTGACGAAGCACGGTTGAAGTGGCCTCGCACACATCAGGAATGGATCTCGTGCTCCCATCGCGTGCCCAGGAAGTCAGCAGCCGTCCGCGACCAGTCTCCAAGGGATGAACTCGATCGGTGGTAACCGATTGACTCCGGCTGTGGTGTTCTGACGAAGCACGGTTGAAGTGGCCTCGCACACATCAGGAATGGATCTCGTGCTCCCATCGCGTGCCCGGGAAGTCAGCAGCCATCCGCGACCAGTCTCCAAGGGATGAACTCGATCGGTGGTAACCGATTGACTCCGGCGGTGGTGTTCTGACGAAGCACGGTTGAAGTGGCCTCGCACACATCAGGAATGGATCTCGTGCTCCCATCGCGTGCCCAGGAAGTCAGCAGCCGTCCGCGACCAGTCTCCAGAGGATGAACTCGATCGGTGGTAACCGGTTGACTCCGGCTGTGGTGTTCTGACGAAGCACGGTTGAAGTGGCCTCGCACACATCAGGAATGGATCTCGTGCTCCCATCGCGTGCCCGGGAAGTCAGCAGCCATCCGCGACCAGTCTCCAAGGGATGAACTCGATCGGTGGTAACCGATTGACTCCGACGGTGGTGTTCTGACAAAGCACGGTTGAAGTGGCCTCGTACACATCAGGAATGGATCTCGTGCCCCCATCGCGTGCCCGGGAAGTCAGCAGCCGTCCGCGACCAGTCTCCAAGGGATGAACTCGATCGGTGGTAACCGATTGACTCCGGCGGTGGTGTTCTGACGAAGCACGGTTGAAGTGGCCTCGCACACATCAGGAATGAATCTCGTGCTCCCATCGCGTGCCCGGGAAGTCAGCAGCGTGGAGGCAATCTCAGGGATGAACTCGTCAGGTACAGTGAAGCAGTCGAGCTCAACAGTGGTGTTCTGACGAAGCACGGTTGAAGTGGCCTCGCACACATCAGGAATGGATCTCGTGCTCCCATCGCGTGCCCGGGAAGTCAGCAGCCATCCGCGACCAGTCTCCAAGGGATGAACTCGATCGGTGGTAACCGATTGACTCCGACGGTGGTGTTCTGACAAAGCACGGTTGAAGTGGCCTCGCACACATCAGGAATGGATCTCGTGCTCCCATCGCGTGCCCGGGATGTCAGCAGCCGTCCGCGACCAGTCTCCAAGGGATGAACTCGATCGGTGGTAACCGATTGACTCCGGCGGTGGTGTTCTGACGAAGCACGGTTGAAGTGGCCTCGCACACATCAGGAATGGATCTCGTGCTCCCATCGCGTGCCCGGGAAGTCAGCAGCCATCCGCGACCAGTCTCCAAGGGATGAACTCGATCGGTGGTAACCGATTGACTCCGGCGGTGGTGTTCTGACGAAGCACGGTTGAAGTGGCCTCGCACACATCAGGAATGGATCTCGTGCTCCCATCGCGTGCCCGCGACCAAGCTCCAAGGAATGAACTCGATCCGGTTATGCGAGACGAAGGCGTCACATGGCACCTCGTCTGCGTGCACTCCCCCTTTTAATTGCTTTTAGGGTGTCGGTCCGATTGATCCACCACACGGAATTAATTCCGACTGAGTGAATGATGGATAGTCGTATTTCTTAGGCTGGCAGGTACTGGTCAGTAGCACGCCAGTAAATAGTTGACACCGCCATAAGTTTCTTAAACCTAGTCTTATAAAGTCCTTCTCTCTCCAACACGTCCTATCCAGTCTGTCTCCCACAGTTTATCCTACCAAGTTCTTAGAACTTGTCATCCCAAGTATTCTCTATCAAGTTCTCTGCTCAAGACTCTCTCAACTCACTAGCTCAAGTCTCCTCTCTCACGTTCCTAACTCTAGTGTCTTTCTCCTATATCCTCTGTTGCTCCATTGCTTCCTTCTCCCCACCCAATTTGGAAATTTCGGTGCTCTGTCACTTGCAAGTGATGCTCAGCCTCTGATTGGTTCGATGAGGCTTCTGGAACCTTCTGCTAATCTTTTCCGTCGATCGACTCTAGGCAATCCCTGCCCTAGGCGACCTACTTTGCTATGTTTTTAATTGGTCGCCTTTGAGCGACCATGGGCACGTGGTGATCTCAGAGAAAGCGAGGCAGCGCCCACTGTTTTATGTCATGGTGCGGTCTTAGGGATTAACAGGTTAGTTAGTGCCTTATTTTACGTGGCGAGACTCGGGCCACAACGCAAATTTTGCTACGCTCCTTTCACCACTTAGCGGAGAAAGGAGTATTATCTTGGGCGACGAAACAGGTAGATCTCAATTTTGCTCAGTGACTTCTATTAGGCTTGAGGATCTTTTACATGTAGTAAATCTACTACATGGGACAGCCGGCTTTACTTTCCCTCCAAAGGCAGGCGTACGAAGGAGTTTAAAAAAATCCTTAAAAATCCACGGCTTCGATCGGGTTTGAACCTGCAAACTCAGGTACAACAGTCCGGCACGCTGACCGTTATACCTCCGAATCGGCCACCGACTTCCCTAATGTGCCTGTTCCGGTACTCACTCCGACGGTCGCCAGGGACAAAGAATGAGGCGGGGTGGAGGGAGGGCCCCTCCCGTCTTGAAGACGCAGCTCGCGGAGGACGCCCGTGGGAGTCTGTCTTTGTGCGCCGCGACGCCCTTTTGTGGCGGACGGTGGCGAGGAGGTGCCCGCGCGGACACTTGCTCGTGGGCGTGACGAAATGCTCGGGAGGGGGCGCCAGTGCTGGGGATCCAATTGGCGTCTCAGAGGTGTCTGTCGCCGAAGATCTTATTTTCATGAACACACATCATTAAGAAAAAATCGTAACTTCATAACTGTAGTTGTAGGAAGACGACGAAAACTTTTTGAATATTTTCAATTTTTCAAAAAATCAGGATTTTCAACCAATGTGAGACCTACACTTAAACGTTCTTGAGAATATTCACCAACAAAATTTAATAAAAACGACGGAGCCTTTTTTTTTTTTGAAAATTTTGTAAATGTCCTAGGGACGGCATGTAAAGTACCCCCCAAAATTAAAATATCGATTTCGAATTCAAGGCGCCGCGATATCAGGCAGATCGATTGGGAAATATCAATTTTGGAGAAAATCATCTAAATTGTTTAACCGCTAGTGTTCTTTAGACAGACACAGACGTTTGCCGTCAATCGATTTTTCGGTATCATGGACCCACAAAACATGGATTCTGGATACACCACGTGTTAGAGGATTTTTTTAAAATTTGCAACTGGATTTATCCACTTTTTCGTTGTCAGGGTTCCGTAATAAGTTTTTTTGCCGAAACTTTGCCGTTTTTTCGCGCAGCATTTCATAACTTTCTACTGCGGAATAGGTTGCGAGAAAATAAAAACATAAGACATAATGTAGCTAACATTTTATTTCATATTCTCCCATTAAGTTAATCAAAGAGCAAGTCAGAATAAATCGTAATTTAAAACGAACTAAGAAATTACTTAAGGAAAGTCAGCAGATTGTAATAATCCCTTGCAATAAGGACGGAGTGGTCGCAGCTATTGATCGCAAAATGAATATTCATAAGATTGAACACAATTTCTCAGACAGTCAGAATTATACTTTAATAAGTAAACCACCTCTCAATTATTTTCTAAATGATATTCGTAGGTCGTAGGCGGTGGCGACTCCTACATCGCAGCCTTTCCCAGTTTTTGTTTCCCTGCTCACGGCCCTCTGTACTAGTTTCAGTAACATGTCATAGAAGAAGTTACTTACTTTCAGTATTAATTCTTTTTTATAAAACTAATACAAATTTCATTTGTGCACCACCTCCAATTAAATTGAAAACAAAATTAAAATATTTTGATGTGAATAATTTAAAATTATTTTAATATCCTACTCATTTACTCACTTCAGAAGAAATAAAACTAAAAATAACGAAATTTCTATAAAATGTTTTTCCAATAAAACTGAAATAAATGTTTGTTGATAAGTTGGGATACTAACCCGAGGTAAATTAATGTCAAATCAATGAAAATTTAAGAGTTAAGGTTAACGTATGTTTTAAAAATCGGACATTCTGTGTATAATACAACGGGGGGAGGGGGCGGAAAGACAAACTTTCATGCATTAATTTTTAAAATTAAAATTTTCAAAAATTCAGAGTTCAACGAAAATGATTCTTGTATATTCTTTTAGGTGCATCTTCTTTCTGTGAAAAAATTTGAAGAAAAAAAATTTCGAGCAGTTTCTGAGAAAATATTTTTTTAATTGCATTAATTTCAAGGACTAATTATGTGAAAACTAAAAGTAAGTACTTTAGTAGTGCTGCATGACACTAAGTTGCACAAAATAATAAGGTAGGTTGAGAAATAATTGATCGAAGTTGAAATCTCTCAACATCTACCACCTTTAACTATACTTAGGCAAAAATTAATATTTTTACACTAATGGAAATCATTTTCTCGCTCTCCAAAGTATGTTCACATACTATGATAAGTATAGTAGGACTTTGTCACTTTGTTGCGTTGTATGTCACGGTACAAGTTTTAGTTTCGATTTATTGATTGATAGTGATTCCGGGCGCATCAACTACAATGGTCATTATTCCCATGAGTGTAGTCCATATTTTTCTCTCGGGAGGTGGCTATGGTCTTCCCCGCTGGATGGCGAAATCCAGTGCCGACTTACCGTTGGCTAGCCGTTGGGGATTTACCCAACCAGGTATCTCCCACCAGCGGGGCACCACCCCAGCCGGGGCAAGCTCTAAGCTCCCGAACGGTCTCCCGGACGTGTGGTAGTGTTGTGCATGTTAGTATAAGTGCGTGTTTCAGGAGAGAGGATAGGACAAGGAAGAGGTAGGAAAGAGCGCGCGGTCCGTGACCCGTTTGTTAGAGCACTGCTTCGGCATTCGCCTGGTGTTGATCGGAGAAACCACGGAAAACTATTGCAAGAGCAGCCGGCCGCTAGAATTCTCCTCCAGACAGCGACTAAATTCGACCCAGCTGAAAAGCTAGTATCGAAAATCCTGCCGACGGGACTCGAACCTAGGACCTCCCGGTCAGAGGGACTGGAGTCACATCAGTTGATGACCTGAGCACTCTCTCAGTTTTTAGTTTCGACCAAATATTTACCGGAATTTCAGCGTTTCCACATCAAAGAGATTACCGTAACCCTTGAGAAAAAAGAAATGTTAGAGTTGTGCATTACCCGCTGGCGCGAAGTCGCGTGATGAAGCGCCTTCATCCATCACCTGGCGAAGCTGCGTCGCTCCCTCCCCGAATTGCTTTTTCTCGCTCGCAGCCGACGCCGCCAAGAGAAGCCAGAGAGCAGGATCAACGTTGCCTCCTTTGTATCCTCGCTCTTCCTGTTACCACGCAACGGAGAAATGTCGTCTTACTTCTTCGTAATTTATACCAAGTGATCCTAGTGTAATTGAGGGTTCTGATTATTTTAGTGGTAGGAAATGGAGTGGTGTTTACGACATTACCATCATTAAAGAAATAAATAATTGTTCAGACGCTTTTCCGGTCGCAGTGCTGCCATCTTCCTTGCAATTCGGAAGCGGCTGTGGGTCCTGGTACAGACAGGATGTACTCTAAAGATGGTCGCAATGCGACCGAAAATGCTTTATACACCAATAAACACCTACAGCAAAACAACGCCTCTGATTATTTTACCTTCTATTTCACTTCTCTATATTTTCCTCAAAGTCAATTCAGATTGCAAGTAATTAAATAGCAAAAATATCAAACATAAGGGAAGAATAGAAATAAAACACCACAAACAAGCTGTAATAAAAGCATACATATTATCAGCATACATAGTATACATTAGACCCTAGGTATTCTTTCATACGTGAAAGTTACTTAATCATTTCTTCTTATTCCATTAAGATTGTACATTAATCTGGTGAATACAAATATCTTTTATGGAGTACATGAGGTAATTTTATTCACGTCTAGATTAAACTTTTCACGGTGTGGACGGATTAAAACGTTTTCTGTAGAGCGCGAGCGCAAACCCCTCTTCCTTTCGTGTCTCGATAGAAAAAAAAAGTAAGGGGAAGGATCATCTGACGGAATAACCGGTCCAACTCAGTAATCGCGATAATCCGAAACAATCAGCGCTTATGCAACCTCACTTTACAAAAAACTACCCGGATAAAAGGAAAATGAAAAACGGAATTTTCAATTACAATGTATAACGATTTAATATACAGATATTATTAAAATTACTGACACATAAATGCGTACATATATGAGTGCGAACCGGTCACAACAATGTAGCAGACTGACACTGGCACCGACCGCCGATCATGTGACCTTCGACGCAGTGTTGCCAACCCGTCAAGAGCCAGCTCTTGATTATAGCCGCTTGTTTGGTGACTTGGCGCACATCAGGCAATCTGGGATTGCATGGAATCTTGCATTAGCGAGGTTCAGATTACCGCCATTCTTCTGTTCGTGATTCCCCTCCTTCAGCTCTACGTTTGTTACTGTAGAGTCGCAAATTATTTGCTTCAGCAACTTAATTGTATTCCGGGGAACATTTCAACCAGACCGGGTGAAGCTTCAATAGAGAAATTTGTCACACTTTACGAATTGGTATATGTCTAATCGAAAACATATTTGGTCAACCCTTGCAAACCTTGCAAACCTTGCAAGAATACCTACCCTTGCAAACACTTGATGAAGTATGCGACGCTCTGAAGTATCTATCCAGAACTGTTCAGCAAAAGACATAGCTATCGACACCCTCAATTGCACTCAGAGAAAATAATTACGACTACACAATGTTAATATGGAAAGAAAGAAAGAATAAAATACATGAAATATGAAAATTAAAAGAAAAATAGAAGCAAATCAAAACTCAATAAAATAAAAGAAATTTAAATAGAGAAGCTCTACAACTCAAAAGAGAATTAAAAACCTTGAAAAATATAGAAACGCGGATGTATCTCGAAACTCTTTTATCTACTAAAACAACTAATTATACTCTCGTACACAGAACACGCATACTCAGGGATGTGAATGAAAAGAGGTGTTTTATCTTCATTAGAGCAGTTTATTTCCAGATCAAAAACAAAATGTTTTACTGTATATTCCGGCTGCCACGTGAACTACCTTTGTAAGTATTTTACTGGTAAGGATGTATTACATTCTCAAGATTTTTCCTTACCTATCTCAAAAATGTTAATCATTTAAATGGGTTAAAAACTTAAATCGGCAGAATAATTACGATTATAGCTCCTGTGTACAAAAAATAAATTACGAACAAAATCAGCAAAATCAACAACTCAAGAAATCTTCGTAGCGAGGTCAAGCAGTTATTCCTCACAAAACTATAAGAGTAGTTTTTTAATGTTTCAGATTTTGGCGTCCAGACTGGAGCGCGATGGTTAGGTTTTAGTTCCTTTGCAAATTCCTGTATAAAATATTATCTCTACTCAAGCACCATTAAGGTTTTTTTAGATACATTTTTGCATTTAAAAAATTACATTTTAGTTCACGAGACATTGAGCCATTGTGCAATATTACAGCCGCGAAATTGCGAACTTATTCAAGATGAATGCTGGTTTCATTCCCTTGTTATTTAAGACATTTATAATGAAAGCTGTGATGATTCTTATAAGATAATAAATTCAATATGTGACTCAAAGTTGAAGTAAATAACATATCTGTTATCTTTTTTTTTGTTTCAGGTAAGATGTCGGATTTTTTAGTGAACAGGTACTTATTGTACTTGTCACCATACGCTTTTTGTTCATCACCTGACTAGACTGTGAGTACTTATGTATATTTCCTGCAAAGCCATCTTAATACCTAGTTAAGTTATTGATACATTAGAATGAGTCATTTTAGGTAAACAAATACTTTGACTTATGTCCTCAGAGTGATGGATACCCGTCAAGTGTTTCACGAAATTTTCAAAATCCATTGCAGTCTGACACTCATCATTAAAAACAAATTAAAATAACTGTTTCCAAACACGAAATGTGGCTGTTAATTTGGAAAATTTACAGCCTTACATTTGCTTGCCATTTGAGGAACATTTTGGTACAACATAAATTCCTCTCGCTCTCCCCCCCCTCTCTCTCGCTCTCTCTCTCGTCTCTCTCTGCTCTCTCTCTGTCTCTCTCTCTGTCTCTCTCTGTCTCTCTCTGTCTCTCTCTGTCTCTCTCTCTCTCTCTCTCTCTCTCTCTCTCTCTCTCTCTCTCTCTCTCTCTCTCTCGCTCTCTCTCTCTCTCTCTCTCTCTCTCTCTCTCTCTCTCTCTCTCTCTCTCTCTCTCTCTCTCTCTCTCTCTCTCCAGTTTCCATTCCTCCTCAAATTCTTAAATTCATTTCTAGCACATTCTGACTCCTCTCTTACATGTCTTTCATCTAGGCAAGATTTTTTTAACACCACGTCTGTATTTTCACTTTTGTTACCTTCCAATATTAGTGCAGCCATTACCTTCTACTCTTTATTCTCAAGACCCATACTTTTCTTCTCTTCTTTGTAGCCTTTTGCCTGCCCCTGCGTAGCTTTGTTCCGAGCCCTGCGATAGGAAAAGGGACTTTTGTGCAGTAACCGTCACTTTCGAAGTCTCCGGTATCATTTTCCGCCGGAATGCACAAATTTGATTGGAGCAGCAACGATCGCAGGGCGGTCTTTTGCTGCCTTTGCCAGGTGAATGTCGAATGGCAGTTTCGACATCTTTCGATCGATCATATTTTCACATTCACATTATTTTATTCAATTAAATTACAAGCAGGGGAACCAATCGAGTGTAGTTTTGTTAATTATTCAGAGAAAAACTCCTGAAAATTGGATAAAACTACGTGAGATTCCAGGAAGTAATGTTACTAGGCGCGTAGCTCTTGCAAGCAAATATATTTTTGGCAATTAGTACGGCTGTTAAATAAGACAAAGCTAGCTGAGGCGAAGGTATGGTATTGTATGCCAATAGCTTTCCGACTGTCGTTGTGGTGAAGGATGAGCGCTGTCTTTTCCTCTCCCGTCGTTGCATGCGTTGGGTTAGACCCGGCACACATATTCCTGTATACCGGCGAGTTTTACCTGCACAGGTAAATCGGAGCGCGTGTGTCTGCCGCTGCAGGCCAAACTGCACAGGCGTAGCGACTTGCGCAGGCGATCTGTGAAGAATGTAAATTCAATACTTTGTACTTCCGCCGGCGAGTAGACCAGTGTGTGTGTGTGTGTGTGTGTGTGTGTGTGAGTCACTCCGGCACGCCTGTACAGTTTTCATGTTAGTTTTGATTAATTCCTTGAGTAGAAAGCGTCAGTTATTGTTGTATTTACGTGTACAATAGTGTTAACTAGTGACTATGCCTATAATACACTTTTTTCAGCACATTGTAGATGGCTTCACGTGTCTCCGGAGTTATTCGTTCAAGAGCTTGGGGTGATATTATAGTAGAATACTTTAGAAATTCGTACGATCGACCCGTTGCAAGAAACCGCAAAATAGCAGTCAGTCTCTCATAGGGAAAATATAAGTTCTCATAACTGTATTTTCTTTTACATTAGAGGAGTAACAAGGGACTGTAACAGCAAAATTACGGTAATCTGTAGTATCTGAACTTAACACTTTTAGTAATATTGTATGAGTGAATTCATTTCTCTTTGTAAGCGAATCTTTACACCAGGCTTTGCGTTTTCGCTTCTTTTTACACTTCATGGCCGATAGGAAACTGACGAAAGAGAGCGCGTCGTCTTGTTTGCTTGCCAACACTCGACTGAGTTCATATCTTTCGGTTTACCGCAGCGTGTGCGTGCTCTAGCCTGCACAGGTATTCATTTCCGGTTTACCTGACAGGTATATCGTGAGGTGTGTGCCGGGCCTTACGCCACCTCAAAGCCAATGGCATGCGCGCCGCCGCGATCCATCGCGAAATCGTTTTAGTTGATGGAGAGGGCTTTATGTCACGGCAAAATGTTTGGAAATTCAATTTAATTATATGTGTATTTCTATTTAGCCACTGTATGTCCCGTAAAGGGCAATTATTATTGGCCTCGGCGCCATTAGATTCCTACTAGGGCCGGCGGAAGAGGAGGGTACGGCAGGAAGTACTACCCAGGCGAAAATATTCCAGATGGGTAATTACCCATTTGAAATTTTGACCAAAAACATGGAAAAAACTTCCAATTTACTAAATTGATCGACGTGTTGATAGATTTTAATTAAAAATTGTTGAATAAACTAAATATTTTATACCGTTATCTTGTGTTTATTTAATAAAATTTAAATACATGCCCCATTAATCGTACTACCCATTCGAAATTTATACTTTTCGCCGTCCCTGGTTTCTAGACGGTCACCCAACCAGGAGCCCGCAATGTATCGAATTCACTTAACTTTTGTGACTTCAGGTAGTTAATGAATTCGTCTAGCAACGCCGGTCTCGCGGTCGTGGCCATTCAGTAGAACCATCCCAGAATTCGCGTGGATGACCGAACGTAACCATGAAAACCCCGGTCAGGGGATTGAACCCTGGCCTCCCCGAATGCGAAGCGGTGAAGTAGCTTAAGGAGTTGGCAGCACTTTTCTATGAAAAAGGAAAGTCTCGCAGTTGTGAAAATGTATTGAAGTAAAGTGTTCATTTTAAAAAAGTGGTATAATATCTATATTATTTTCCATGTAAGTTTTATTTAAATAAATCAATTGTGTGTTTGTAAAAAATATTGTAACCTTACTTTCCGGATATCCATCGTATGTCATCTAACTAATAATATCAGTAAGAAACGACTCGTAATCCACTTGTCCACTCTCAATAAAGACATCATCCGCCTAATCCTAAAGTGAATTGTTTACAACAATACGATTACGAAAATGTCTTCTCCGATCATAATCTACGAGAAATGTAGGTAGTACGTCTTTGTAAATGGGTATGTTTAGTTTATATTCACTGTATAATCGGTATATTGAATTCTGGTGAATGATATATTCACTATTATTGGGTTATATTCACTATTGAATGGGTAAAATCTATTTTTCATCCACAATGCAACCCCCGAGAGCGCAAGAGACACGCTGAATATCCAATTACATCAGGCGAGTGCACCAGCAAATTTTTGGTCATATTTCACGAGCAAATGCCCCTGAATAGTAAGTCTTTGTAATTGTATTCGTATTGTGTGTTAAATAATAATTCGTATTTTAGAAATACAGGATGAAACCGCACCAGCTTCAGTTGTTGACGTATTATATGTATTTCATTTTATTTCGATTTCTTTGTTTCTGGAAAGTGCTTGAATATTATACTTCTAGGAAAATGCCTCATGAAATTTTAAATTTTATATTCGAAATAATAATAAATATTTATAAACTTATTTTCGAATAATCAGAGATTTCAACAAAAGTGAGACTTCCACCATTCTTTTATGCGTTCTTCACGCTATCCGCGGAGAAAGTTTAATCCAAACGAATTGGTGCCATTTTTGAGAAAACGTTTGAAAATGTTGTTGAGGCTTCGTGTTAAGTACCTTCCCAAATCAAAATATCTTTTTTAAACTCAGAGAGCCTGTATATACTTTAAATCTATCGATAAGTATCAAATTGAAAATCGAGGAAATCGACGGAACGATTTAGGTGGTAACATCCAACGCGCATGCGCACGCGCGCGCACACACACACACGCACACACACGCACGCACACGCGCGCACGCACACACGCGCGCGCGAGCGTTTTGATGTGAATCTATACATCAATATTAAGGATCGATAAAACATGGATTCTGACTACACCATGTTTTCGAGGAAGTAATTTACTAAGAACATGATTTATCCACTTTTTCATTACCTAGGTTCGAAAATATGAATTTTCGTGGCGAAAATCCGCCGTTTCACGGCGCACGAATACAATAGTTTCTCTTCTCACAAAGTAAGGGCGAGAAAGTAAAAACGTGGGTACTCACTCGTACACGCATCCACACAGTTTGTTACTTCACAAGTGAACTCGAAAATGAACCTTTTTCACGAAATGCAGACGAAAGTAATTGGTTAAAATATAAACTCAAGAACCAGTTTTTAAACTCACCTTGATTACTGACTCAATTTTTTTTTCACTGTTTTGATAACATTCTAAATGCTCTCATTAAACATCTACCAAAAAGATGCAAAGACACTCTACATAAGATACCAATAGTCTAATTCTTCAATGCACGCAGAAATTGATAGAAAACTGTAATCTCCGAACATGTGAAAGGTGTCTATTGTTTAGTTAGGTACCGTATGTTGTAATCAATTTAGAACTCTCACAGCGTGTTTTAAAAAAAGGTTTTATTTGTTAAGCCACAATACATCATCGTACCAAATTCCTTCCCAATTTTCCGTGAATCCGGAAGTTGTTTCAAAGGCTACTCAAATTACAGTTTACCCAGAAGATGTGCAGTCAGTTGCGCAGTTCCAAAGCGCACCGGAGAATGACGAACTTTGTGGCACAGTTCATCAACACAACACCATACTCAAACCATTGAGAAAGAAAGCACCCGTCATTAAATATCAGCCGTTCAACTGTTGTGTCATGGAACGTTCTTTGATATTTTTGGTAAATAAAGAACTGCAGTATAGCTGTATAACATTCCCGGACCTTGGAGAGTAGAAGAGGTGGTCGATCCAATTGCGTCATATTCCCCCACGGCGTGTAATGCAGTTTGCCCAGACGTTCTTAAATTTTGTGGAGGTAATACTGTCTGGAAGGCATACCGTGTGATATGATTGAAAGAAGTAAGATTAAAAAACATTGGTTTACCAAATTGAAATACAAAATTTTTGATGAGGAAGACCCCAAAATTCATGATTAAATAACCGCAAACGCACTTACAATCTCACCTTTCAGTTCTGTGATGGTGCAGTGGCCATTGGATCACCCGTTCTCGGCTGCGGGATAGATGATTTCCGGCGCTTAGCATTGTCTGTAGGCGTGGGCGATAGGGTCAGCGGTTGGTATTACTCGCGCAACTTTTCTTGAACGATAGATTGAAGAAATGCGGGTGGAGTGGGGGTATTAGTTACAAAGGCGGACACTAGAGTATTTACAGTAATGACAACCTCTACAAAATCAAAGTCAACCTGCTATGTGTGCGACCAGGTCATCGCTCTGGGTAAGCAACAGCAGGGACAGTAGATAGGAGTTGTAGGAGCCTCCCTTGGAGGACCTGGACCTGCCTCAGCCATTTCTTTAGATATTGATAATAAACCTGAACAGAAGTTCTTTACTATGAAAGCATCTAGCTTTGACTAGCTTCTGTTTCGCGCCAACAAAGTTTTAATGCTTGGAATGTTGTCATCAGTGCTCGCTGCTAGCTTTTGCCTACAACTGTTTATTGCTCAAGCGAGTGGGAAGCAAGGTCATCGTTCAAGAAAAGTTGCGCAAGTAGTATGCGGCAGGTCGGCGACGGTGGCTATTTTCATCGTGAGAGCGCCCGAGCGCAAGCGTCCCATTGTCTCGCCCGGTCACCGCGGGTAGCGTTGGTGCAGGAGGAAATAGCGGCAAACCGTGTTCCACGCGAAATTCAGACGCACGCTTAGATTCCGACTTCTCGTACATTCTCTCCACTCAAGTACTCAATTCTCTCCACACAAGTTAAGTACGAGTACATTGTCTTCATTCGAGGGAGGACTCCTAGGTGCACACATTTTTGGTTCTCGTTCTCGTTCCTAATTAATTTAAATCTAGGCTTGCGGCGAAGCATTCGGCTTACGCGCCGCCATATTACAAGCCACCATGACCATGACCATGAATGGCAGCACCCCGTCCAACCAATACCTTCTATTACTACAGGCCCAAGGCCAGCTTTTCTCAGGCCCCGAAGCACACGGCATTGTTTGGAGTCACGTGATCATGGTAGTCGAAGGTCTGGCGGCCTCGCCGAACGTGGTTGGTTTTGGTGGAGAAAATGTGGCCTACAAATTGTGCATCTGTCGTCAATGTACAATTGACTAAGACACATCTACAAAATTATATATCATTATTGATATTGAGGAAATTAAAATGGGTATATTTCAATACCTTAGAAAATGCTATTTTTTTGTGCATTATTAGTAAATTATGTTGCCCGATATGTTTTATTCTTTCAACATTAACGTTGGCAACAATAATACCTACAATGTTTACCAGTTCAGAATAATCTTAATTGAAAAAACATAGGTGTTTATACTTTCACGACAGATATCCATATGAAATCATTCTTTTTGTAAAATTTATTGACAACTTATAAGCATACTAAGTAAAGCATGAAGGTAATGGGGTAGAGTTTGGTATTGTGATATACCAAAATGACGAACAATTTTTATTATGGAAATGTCATTTTATTTGACATAAAATATTTGTATGTCAATAGACGATCGCGAGGGGGTCACTATGTCACAAATAAACCACCGGCATTAAGGATCATTTTCGTTAGGTTGAAATGACAGAGCAGAGGCAGAATAAGCATTGTTTTGAGAGACACAAGAAAAAGATATATAAATTTCGGATGCTTCCGAGTTTTTGGAAGAACATTCATTCGCTAGAGCAATGCGGTGATGAGCGGGTCGGCTCTTGATGTATTTTACTAGATCGAGGAAAGACTGTAATTGACAGTTGTATAAAATTATCGTTTTTTATATTAGGATAGAGCGTTCTTGCAGGAAGTAAAATTCGTGTCTAGACGTCCACCCGAGACGTTAGTGAGGGAAGTCACGGATTATAATAGTATCGCCGGGATAATTTGGAACCAGACACGGACATTAGGCGAGGACTTTATCCAGAAACGAGATTCTGCAGCGTCGACGGAGAAGGTTCTACGGGACGCCATCGATGAAGAAGGGAAGAGCGCGCGAAGACCCACGAATGAATAAAAAGGTTTTATAACTATTGTCATATAGAGAAAACTGATCATGACCAAAGATGAATTCATTTTGATTATCAATATAATAAATTCCAATTTGCTAAGTTGAAAGAAAGCTGATTATCATTGTTCGTTATGTGCAATTCAGCATTTTAATAAGGTTTTCAGATTCCTCGCCATTTCGTATGTATGGCAGATTGAATAATTGGTTGCAAAGTAAATAGCAACAATTATGAACTTCGAACCCCAATTAACTGAGCTAGCACAACATAATTTTGCAAGGAGAGATATTTAAATTACGTAGGAATCATTAGGTTTCAAGTGTAACCTTTTCCTGGCGCCCAAATTACATTTATCAGTAATAATTATGTTTCCAAATGTCCCTCCAAGTGGGGCTTGTTTTTAAATAGAAAGACGGGGTTTGTTTCAAATTGGCACCAGTCAACGTCGGGCATGTTTCAGCATACAATAAGTGAAACTACATTAGCTAAACTTTTTTATTTTATTGTTTGCATTTTTAGATTGAATTAAATTTTTGATTTTAAATTTCAGATAATTTTTTAATATAATGCGACACCATGTTGATAATGTATTACATAAAACAACATTAAATGTAACTTTACCGTTACATTTCTCAGACAGTAACAAGCCTATTTTTTAACTGAATTGTTGATAATTTGTTTAGTAGATAAAACTGTTAGTCAAAACTTAGAAAAAATGCTTCATTTGTTTCAATTATTGTGGTTATTATTTTCCAAGTAATTCCGATGCAAAAAATAACTTCAGTTGGAAGAATTAATCGTCCTCGGTCCAATTCATTAAGTCATACATTTATTTATATTCTGCTGCGTTTATAAAGCTACATGCACTTGTTTCTCAAGTTACAACCTAGCTGAACAAATCACACACTTTTGCTTTTGTAGTTGCTTTTTTTTTTACACATAACCTCCAATATTAGTTAAAATTGGAAGAATAGCCTCTGGAAGGCTGAATAACTGTGATCTGAATTCTTGACAAAAATATATTTGCTATCGTCATTATTTCCAAACGTTTATTAATGTTTGTAGGTTTGCGAACCCCATTTTCTTGCCCAGGACATTCAACGGACTGTTGAGTGCTATGTCGAAAATAGAAAAAACACCAAGCTTCTCTAGGAAGAATGAAACTAAAAGATGATGCTGTACCATCACTGTTTCCAAATTGCCCGAAGTATGCGTCTTCAACAAGAAGTTCCAGGGAGAGTGCAGAAGAAAGAAGGGAAAGAATTGAGAATGAAAATTTGCAACGCGCAATGAGTGACAGTGTCTCTAGTGAAGGAGAATGGAAAAAAAATTGCGATAACTTTCAGGAATTCTTGTGCATACCAAAAACCGTGAACCTGCCACCAAAATGGAATGTGATCCTTGAAGAACACTGTGTGACTTTCCTTATATTCGGCAAAAGTAAAGTGACAAGTATTTTAGTGTCAGCAAGACTGCGTAGTGATTTAAGTTTCAATGTTTTCATGAAAGGTGTAACAGTTAACCAATTTCAAAAAATCATTTTTCCTCCGAAACTCCGAAATATCCATAATCTCATTTTCATTCAATTTAATAGAGGAACCAAACATATGTGATAATTCTTCACAGCACATATTTAATGCTATTCAAGAATTATTTTATAGATTTGGCCTAGTAATAAAGAATGACATTCTTAGGAAGATCAAATTTTTAAAACAGCAAACCAAATTACTGAGTTTAGAAAAGCAATCCATACTCAATTTCAGTAAACCAGTACAATGGAAAGGCAAAATGTAAAATACGTGTTAAATATTTACAATGAACATGTAATACAAGGGTTGCTTGCTCTTGGTCCAGATCACTTAATTGAACATATTCAGGACACAGCAGAATTTATTAAATTAATACTTAGTTGGTTGAATGAACGATTTAGAAATCAATTGCAAAAGCCACTTGCATTGGATCAAGACAATATTAAATATTTTCAAAACCTTTTGGCATGGTTGGACTACTGGAACGAATTAAATATCAATTCAAGTAGATTAACAAAAGAAACTCATTTGGCTGTCTCTAATACAGCACATGCATTCATAGAACTTACAAAATTTTGTACTTTAGAGTTACATTTCAGTTATATTTTGCCAGGCAAAATTCAGACAGACTCTTTGGAAACTCGTTTTGGAAAATATAGGACTATGGGAGGAAGAGATATTTAGTATCTGTGACAAATGTTTAAAGTAGAACCCAAACTAAGACTCCAAAATATGTTGCCACTCACCTTAAATTCCTACACATTTGGTGATATTACAGTTCCCATCATTGATGAAACTCATACTACTGAAAGCAAAAAAATACCAGGTTACCAAAAGTTGCAAGAAAAGAAAACTTGCAACACTAAAACACTGATGTGTATTTATTTGAAAAAATGTATTACAAACCGAAGAAACAAAGTCTTTTGCATTCCCAAGCTTGGGTTTTATTTTATTCCTTATTATTTAATTTTTTTGTGTCTCCTTTCTTATTTTTGAATACAATAATGTAACTGTAATTTGGAAAGAGTTCATAAGTCAATTAACTGCAATTGTAGTTACTAAAAGTATTAATGAATGCATTTACAATAATCCTTAATTTAGTACATATATTTGATCAATTTGGAGCTGCACATATAATCAAACATGTAATTTTTACTTTTTTTCTAAAATGATTTTATGGTATCAGGTACAATATAGTTTCAATAAAATATAAATACATTGCTTGTGATTACTTCATTACATGCAGGTTTAATTTAAAACAATTTTAACTTGCATTTAAGAGCATGGAAAGCTCAAGAATTGAATTGTTTTCAAAATAACGAGAATCTAATGTATTAAATAGTATGCAATGCTTTGTCATTTTAAAATTTATTTCATAAAATATGGTCTTTAAACCAACTTCTGATTTTATTAAATACTATGTCATATTTCAAACTGTTTTGGCAATTTAAATAATTTATATTTACATAGGAAACAAGTTATTTGTGCAACACATCCTAGATATTCATTTTACGTATACGTATCGGTCCTAACCTTGGCGAAATGATAGGCCTAGATGGGATGACGTCACAAATGTAGTTGTTAGGCCAGTAGTAATAGAAGGTATTGGTCCAAGGGAATTGGCTGCGGCGAGCTCGCGAGGCGGGAGCAACTAGCAACCGTGCGTTCCCGGTCAGCAATCGAAGTTAAAATCAGCAATCGATGTTTGCCGCAACTAGCAATCGTGCGTTCTCACTCAGCAATTGAAGTTCGGCGCAACTTGCAACCATGCACTCCCGCTTAGCAATCGAAATTCGCGCAACCAGCAACCGTGCGTTTCCGCTCAGCAATCGAAGTTCGGATCAGCAATAAAAGTTCGTTGTACCTAGCAACCGTGCGTTCCCGCTCAGCATTTGAAGTTCGGATCAGCAATAGATGTTCGGCGCAACTTGCAACCATGCGCTCCCGCTCAGCAATCGAAGTTCGGATCAGCAATAGATGTTCGGCGCAACTTGCAACCATGCGCTCCCGCTCAGCAATCGAAGTTCGGATCAGCAATCGGTGTTCGCCGCAACTAGCAACCGTGCGCTCCCGCTCAGCAATCGAGTTCGGATCAGCAATAGATGTTCGGCGCAACTTGCAACCATGCGCTCCCGCTCAGCAATCGAAGTTCGGATCAGCAATCGGTGTTCGCCGCAACTAGCAACCGTGCGCTCCCGCTCAGCAATCGAAGTTCGGATCAGCAATCAAAGTTCGGTGCAACTAGCAACCTTGCGCTCCCGTTCAGTAATCGAAGTTCGGACAGGAATCGATGTTCGGCGCAACTACCAACTTTGCGCAGCGGATGCAGCGTACGTAGCTCGCTACCGTTGTACGTTCCTCGTCAGAATCTTATGAACGAACGTTTGCTGGGCAAGAAGCTCGAAGTTTCCCGTGGCAACGTGAGGCGTGAGTCAGGTTCGTCCTCGTGGATCGAGAATCGCGGGTGGGGTTTGTAATCTCACAATCAAAGCCCGTGTTATCAAAATTCCAGTTTGGTGTCCGATTGGGGTTCGCGTCCCCGGTGACACGGCCCTGATATCTGGCTTGTGGGGTGGTGAAGGCCGCATTTCGGGGGGGGGGGCCTTCGCGTTCCGGTGTGTCATTAAACGTCTCCCCGGCGACCATGCTGCACAATTCCTGGCGCGTTTAGCGTGTGCGGTTTCCAATGCATATGTAAAGTTTTATTTGTGCACGGCGCAAATTCCCCGCGGGAGTGACTGCATTGTGGTATACACAACTATATTATTGCAGTATTTGTGAAGACTGCTTATGTTAAAGTATTTAATTTATTATATTGTTATAGAGGAGTATTCTATTGTTTTCCAACCAAGTTTCCTCATGCTTATTGATCATACCTCGAAAGATAAGATTTGATTCCAGAGGAGGCTTTCAATTCTATGAGTCCTGAATAACCATGGTAGGCACTAGAGAAGTATCAGAATAATCTATTGCAAAACTTTATTGTGTTACCTATTTCAGGAATATTGGAACTTTCCCTTATTCCTTAATCATTGGATTCCCTCGTCAAACATTGTGTGTGTCGTTTGTCATTGACATTCTGTTTTATTGTCCCTGTACGTGCGTAGTAAACGTGAATAATCCATTAATATTGTTTCTAATTTACAGTGTACACAACCTTCTAGAAGGAACGTTTTAGTAGGAACCTTTTAGGAAGATATTTGTTTACTATATTACTAATATTTGAAACTATGCAAATATTCAAACAATTCAACTTAAAATTGTGGGGAAACTAATATTTTGAAAGAATACGTGAAGTTATTTCAAAATATACTATTAAAAAGTAGGTTGTATTAAGTAAATAATATCTTTTTCTAGTATTAGGCCTAGTCGAATAAATATATAACGTTCTAAATTCCAGAGATATAATAAAAATCCGTCCTAAGGCGAACTTTGTCATATTCGAGAATCATTTTTTAAAGAAAAAATTACGGGCGTTTAAAAATCTTATTTTTTGTATAGTTTATAGTAGAACCAGCTTCATGGTTATAAGCAACTAACACAAGTTTTAAACAATCTTATTTGATTACTTAATTTATGATATTTTACAAAAATGATATTACAATTCACTTTGTTGTAACTATTGAGAATAGACAATTTACATATAACGATGGTGTTGTCAAATATCAGTATATATATATCGATGGATTTACAACAGTTAATACGATATTTTGATCTTTTGTTGAAAGCAAACGGCACAAGAATCGTATCGCATCTAATTTTAGAAAACAATGAAAATGCTTGGGCAAGTTTTTAAAATGATGTACGACCACCGATGAGGTGAACTGGAGGAGACACTTTCTATTCAATGGCATAACGCAGATATCCTGAAAAGTGCTCAGGAAGCCAATGCATTTAATAATTACACAGACCTGCAATAAAAAAATACAAGGGAATTGGTAGCTGAACTTTTATGTTTTTTGTGCTGATTTCAAAAACAATTCGCAAACAAATTGATTTCGCAAACAACCAGGTTTGATTTCACAAACAAAAATTTCTATCACATCACGTTTTCTTGAAAAATTCAATTTAACTTTGATTTTTATGAACAATTTTTTTCGGCATTAAATTTCTTCCCCCCATGCCCGACCATCATTCCATCGTGAAAACCCCCCTGTGCCACATTCCCGTCACCGCCTCTCCTTCCCCGTCGCAATCTCTACCAATAGTGTTGTGCGAGTCCTTTTCTCAGAAACGGCACTCACCTTCGGCGAGCGACTCGGCTGTCAATTTGTCTCGCTTTTTCTTTCGTGTGTAGTGACGTGCGTGCGCTGATACAGTGACTATTGACAAGTACATCACAGAAACAATTCAAACTGTTCCTTTTCTCTGTGCATTTCCTGAAACATAGCTGCAAGCTCGAAATGTGAAAATTTGCCAGATGACTTTTGTTGCATTTGCGGCGAATATAGTGGTATTAAGAATTACACTAGGAGCATTAAAGACTATGTATGTAATGCTCCTAAAGTTACCAGTACCAGTTGTCTGTACCAGCTGGAGACGTGGTGCATTTAAGAGAGCGCTGTGAAAACCTGGCTCACTTGCTGAACAAAATAAAATATGCCGACGACCTTTGGACCACTTGCGGTGATTTGAAAGTTATATACATGCTTCTTGATGAACATGGCCGATATACAAAGTTCCCGGTGGATATAATGCAAATTATTCGAGAGAATTCCTCTACCAATAGTATTTTAGCAAAAATATTTACATCGATTTTACAAAACATTCTGACGTTATGGGAAAAAATGGAGGTCATTTTCGACATTAGCACACCAGATAACATAAAAATCAGCCAAAACTTCTCTTGTATTTTTCAAAAACTTCAATTTCGCAGACCTGTGTTATTTTTGTTACATATACAAACAAAAAGCTATTCAAATTATTATAGGGAACAGCAATATAGATCACATATTTAAAGTTGATAAAACGGAAATACGCTCTCATCCTCTCCTATATTACTTCAATGTTATCTTTAGCGGCTCCACACGCTACCAATCTTTATAAATGTCTGTAAAGAACGAGAATTTTACGGAGACGAGAATATTTGCATTTTGGCTTTCAAAATAAGAAAGCTTTGTTTTAAAAGATGCATCTCATTATGTATGTCAAATACAACCCGCAGCAGTCGGCAGCATTTCTGAATATATATCGTTAAATAACTCCTAAACGAAGCGTTTTAGGGCCTAAAAAACTGAATTCTTGAGGCCAAAGGCCTCAAAGAAACGTTCATCACACCGTAATCTAAAGGATGAGATTTTCTTGAACATTCTATTAAATTTTTGCTGGTTCGACACTGCTCGATTCTACCTCACCTGTTCAAAGGGAAATAAAACAGCAAGATATCATACAGCTACACAACAATTTCAATAAAAAATATGATTGAGCAACCGCTAATAAAGTGACTATAAATGGAAAGAAAAGTAAAGCGATCACATTTTGTACGGCCAGTATACCTCATACAAATCCATATAAACTAGGTAATTACTTAGTTCCGCGCGTTTCATAATGTAAATACCTAGACTTCCTACTGGACAGCAAATGGGGTGGGAAAAACAACCGAACTATGAAGTAGGGAAAGCTTGGAGATATTTGAATTTCGTCACTAAAAATCTTAAATAATGCAGTAAGAAAGTAAAAGATATTGCATATTCTTTGCTTGTTAAACTGGTAATGAAATACGCGCTAGTTGTTTGGACCATACAGAATAAGACTTAAAAAGCGAGACTACAAAACAGAGCGGAAAACACAAGTTTTCCCATTATTTTAAGATTATTTAACCGTTACAGATAGTACAATAAAGTATACGACTAGGTTATTAATGTTGTGATGACAAGTAATGTTAATAGACGAAAAGTAACACCAATAATCAAAATCACTATTTTAAAACATAATTGCAAATTTATAACTGAAAATTTTTTAATAACACCTCAACTTTGAAAATCAAATTGGCACTGAAGGGAGAAAATTCTAAACAAAACTTTTTAAAGCGTTTAAACTAATATTTTACTAGCGTACCTGTTGGAGAACTCTTGCATGTTACACTCTCGCCCGTTTGTTAGGGTACTGCTCCGGCATTCGCCTGGTGTTGATCGGTGAAACCACGGAAAACTACCGATCAGAGCAGCCGGCCGCTAGAATTCTCCTCCAGACAGCGACTGAATTCGACCTAGCTGAAAATCTAGTGTCGAAAATCCTGCCGCCGTCAGGACTCGAACCTAGGAACTCCCGGTCAGAAGCGCTGCAGTGAGATGTTTTTTTAAATATTTTTTTTACATTTGTTGCGTCAACTCACGACGCAACGCGTCTCCTAACCCCTTCTTGGGTGTTGAGCGCTATTGGAGTAATCCTCCGTTACTTTCTACATTAAATCTGGAGTAATCCTCCGTTACACTAAATATTTCTGTCCGTCACGTCTCGTCGCAGTTGATGCACCGAGCTACCTCTCCCGGTCCAAAAGGTGTCTATACAACTGAAATAATATAGGAGACGATAACAATCTATATGTTATATAGATCTTTTTAGAGGGTGAAACGAAACGCAGTTTTGTCCTTGGAAGGTGGCGAAAAAACTACCGACCAGAGCAGCTGGCCGCTAAAATTTTCCCCCAGACAGCGACTGAATTCGACCTAGCTGGAAATCTAGTATCGAAAATCCTGCCGCCGTTAGGACTCGAACCTAGGACCTCCCGGGTCAGAGGTGCTGCAGTGATCATTTGATGCACTGAGCTACCTCTCCTGGTCCAAAAGGTGTCTATACAACTGAAAAATATAGGAGACGATAACAATCTATACATTATATAGATTGTGCTTACACGTGTACAAAATATATAGATCTTTTTAGAGGGTGAAACGAAACGCAGACTTGTCCTTGGGAGGTGGCGAAACGCTTGTTTGGTCTTCTTCGCGTTCCCTTTCTTCCCGCGGCCACGCCGCGCGCTCTCGCCTCGGATTGCAGACGTCTTGTTCGCAGCGGAGCCACAATCCGCGCGAGCAAATTGGGAGGATTCCGGTGGCCCGGGGCTGCATCGTGTGTAATAGAGCACCCCGCCCCGCCCCCTTCTCCGCCTCTGCCGCCTCCGGAGGGATGGGGACGCAGCGCCGTGAATTTCCATAAGGAACAAAAACAGGCCGAACAAAAGCATCCGCAGGCCCCGCCGCCGGCCTCGCCCTAATTACGTTGTCGTCGACGAACACGGCGAGGGCGCCCGGAGAGCGCACCGAAGATTAGAGGATTCTTCCACTCGCCTCCGGTTAGTCCTTGATTCGGGTGGAAATTAATTGTAACGAGTTATGACGCGTTTTATTTCACTTTGCCTCCTTCGTTTCAATGTTTGTGATCTTATTATTTACTCTTATTCCTGTGAATCAGAACTTTATTTCGTGCATTTAAAATTGTCTGTTTTATTTCTATTCGAGTTTTCACGTTGAAGTTAACCCGGCGTCCTTATTTGAGGAATCACTTTCTGGTCAATTCAACTTCCTTTTTGTGGATTTTGTTTCCTCAATAGATATAGACATCATAAATAAAACATGTAAGCAAGATTTTTCATTCCTGACAGACAGATGTCGATTTAGCCGAGATCTCAAAAGCATTGTACACTCCTAGCCTTGGTGTATTGCTGACTTGCATCAATTTGTATCTTCGTCTAAAACCGGGCTTAGCCCATATGCCTGTGGTTAAATCCGAGGCAGAAGGCAGAGTAAATCAAACCGTGGTTGGCCCGCACCGAAGCTGACGAGATATGTGCAACTAAGTTCTAACGGTTTTGCCACTTTTTATTAAAAAAATGCTCATATAACCAGCTGTTGGCCCTTTGGAGCGCTCTAGTTGTATAATTTAGAAATGTAACGGATTAGCTCTGAAAGTTGCAAATACATGCTACCAGAGAGCTCGCCGCCGGCCCATCCTAATTACGTTGTCGTCGACGAACACGGCGAGGGCGCCCGGAGAGCGCACCGAAGATTAGAGGATTCTTCCACTCGCCTCCGGTTAGTCCTTGATTCGGGTGGAAATTAATTGTAACGAGTTATGACGCGTTTTATTTCACTTTGCCTCCTTCGTTTCAATGTTTGTGATCTTATTATTTACTCTTATTCCTGTGAATCAGAACTTTATTTCGTGCATTTAAAATTGTCTGTTTTATTTCTATTCGAGTTTTCACGTTGAAGTTAACCCGGCGTCCTTATTTGAGGAATCACTTTCTGGTCAATTCAACTTTCTTTTTGTGGATTTTGTTTCTTCAATAGATATAGACATCATAAATAAAAACATGTAAGCAAGATTTTTCATTCCTGACAGACAGATGTCGATTTAGCCGAGATCTCAAAAGCATTGTACACTCCTGGCCTTGGTGTATTGATGACTTGCATCAATTTGTATCTTCGTCTAAAACCGGGCTTAGCCCATATGCCTGTGGTTAAATCCGAGGCAGAAGGCAGAGTAAATCAAACCGTGGTTGGCCCGCACCGATGCTGACGAGACATGTGCAACTAAATTCTTACGGTTTTGCCACTTTTTATTTAAAAAAATGGTCATATAACCAGCTGTTGGCCCTTTGGAGCGCTCTAGTTGTATAATTTAGAAATGTAACGGATTAGCTCTGAAAGTTGCAAATACATGCTACCAGAGAGCCCGCCGCCGGCCCATCCTAATTACGTTGTCGTCGACGAACACGGAGAGGGCGCCCGGAGAGCGCACCGAAGATTAGAGGATTCTGCCTTGACTCGCCTCCGGTTAGTCCTTGATTCAGGTGAAAATTAATTGTAACAAGTTATGACGCATTTTTATTTCACTTTGTTTGTCTTCTTCATTTCAGTGCTTGTGATCTTATTATGTATTCCCATTTCTGTGAATCTGAATTTCCTTTGGTGTGTATTCAAATTGCCTGTTTCCTCCGTACGTTTTCACGTCGAAATTTACTATGAAATAATGCCTACTAACTTAGCAACGTTCTGTGTTCATTTGCGTCGAAACTATCGGAAGAAGTAAAATTATTGTAAGTCGCATCAACAGCTAGGTTATTAGCGACTAAATAAATACCATATATTACATTTTACATTCACAATATTAAGTTTTTACAATATTGAGGTTACATTACAATGATGATTATAGGTACAAAAACATGAAAAATAAACATGAAAAGCACATCAATGATAATTACTACAGAAAGGAATAAGAAATTACATTATTCATATACAGTTAAATATTTCCCAAAACACCTATTCCTATACAAAATTTTATTACATTACTTCGGTAAGTATTATCACTTACAGTAGAACCAAAACCTTCCGTATCAAAAAATTGAGGTCCGACAGAATCTGGGGACGTTCCTGGAGGATGTGATTAATGTTCAGCGGGCAATTGCAAGAGGTACATACTCGGTTAGGTTTTTCTCTAGTATATGACTATGGGAAAATTTGGTACGACCTGATCTAATGCGTAAAAGGGTTATTTGTTTACGATGTGAGAGGTTTTCATTTTTTAAGGGCAAAAAATCACCAATTTTCTTATGAGTTGTGCTTGTTTTGAGATTAATCCATTTGTTTGACCACATCTTCTTCATGCCTTTGCCAGTACACTACATGTAGTCCTCAATTGCGTAAGGCATTTTGTTACTTTCTCTTCAAAGTCAGTTGTCTTTTTGCAGATTGCAAATAAGTGAGTGAAGATTAATGGTTGGTGATTGCTGGGTGAAACGTTAATGTCATTTGGTACATATGTTGATAAAATACTGCGTTTTTTAGTTGGGTTGAATTTGGCAAGGTTCTTTGCCATTAGGAAAGCATAGTCTGTCAGTTTCCAATATCTCTTGGATGTGGATGACATGGTGATCTTGATATTTATTGAGAATCCCTTTGAGGATGAGGTCAGCGTCGGAGTCGTTCAAGTTAGTGTTGGAGAAATTCTTGGGAAAAGGATCGACAGTAAATTTATGTGTGACCCAGGGGAGATATATAAGCGTTCTACATCTTCCCACTGATATGTGTGGAAGGTTATAGGCTCTGATGATGTCTTTGGTGCTTTCGTAAGAGGCTTTTAGGTATGATTGTAAGTGGTTGGGAGCAGATTTGATTGATGGGTTAATATCGTTTAGTATAATGCTATCGTTGGATGAGGAGAGTTTGCTTATATTGAAATTGCTGGTTTGATTCGGACGCTTCGATAAGGATGCTACCTAAGCGCTCTATTATGTACAGAGTCCAATTTTTTGCTACTTGATATTATACACCCATAGTCGATTTTGCTACGGGTGATAGCTTTGTAAGTGAGGAGCAAGGTATGTTTGTCTGCACCCCAGTTGATATAGTTCATGCATTTTAGTAAATTTGTTATTCTTTCCCATCAGTGATGAGATCTTTAATGTGCTGTTTCCAAGTATGCTTACAGTAGAAAATAAGACCAAGGATTCCAGTCGAAAAGTCTCTTCTTATTGCTACCTCTCCCATTTTTAAATGAAGATCTCCAGCTCTATTTTGTCTAGAGATCATGATGCATTCGGATTTGGTTGAAAATATGAATCCTGAGATTAACGTCCAGTTGTATATTGAGTTCAATGCATCTTGTGTAATTCTCTGCGTAGAGAAGAGGTTCTTTCCTTTACTGAGGATTATCATATCGTCTGCATACTTGCGAATGATCGTAGGTGATTTGATATACTGGCCAGTATCCTTCATTGCAATCAAAAATTAAGTTACACTTAGGGTGGATCTTTGTGGAAGTCTATTATCAAGATTGATTATTTAAGATAACTGGTTGTTTGCACGAACTTGAATACATCCATCACTAGTAAAATTCACGATAAAACTAAGAATGTTACCGTTAATGCCGATCTCTTTAAGTCGCCATATTACTCGAGGTATTCACACCCATTCGTACGTCTTTTGGACATCTAGGTTGACGGCAATGACATGTCTGTTGTAGATGGCTTCACTGATGTAAGAGTCCACGCTAATAAGATGTAAGTAGAATGCCCAAATCTAAATCCAAATTGATTGTCTTCACAGATGTTTTAGTGATTTAAAAACCAACTTAAACGTCTATCAATAATCTTTTCAATTATCTTATATAAGTTACAGATTAGGGAAATAGGGCGATAGTTAATTGAGTTGGATCTTGCTTTGCCTGGTTTAGGTTTGGGGACAACTGTTGCTGTTTTCCATTTATTGGGGAAGGTTTTATCTTTAAACAAAATTAAAAATATTTAGGAGGATTTACTTGCCTTCTACAGGAAGATTCCGTACAAGGATGCTGGAGATCCCATCTGGACCAGGTGTCCAGTTGTTTGTTATATTGATAACTTCGTTTACTTCCTGCATTGCGATTGGAATATTAAGTGGGCTTTGGCAGCAGTTTTTCCGGTGGGATTTGCCAGAAGTTGTTATAGGAGTCTTTGATAATCTTTTTAACCTTCAATAATTCTTTATTATAATTCTCTGAACTAGAATTGGATTAAAAGGTTTTAGTGAGCCTGTTCACAGGAGTTGGACTACCCCTTGTGAAGAATCCAAACTCGTTTGTCGAACCAAATTTCACGTGAGATTGTCCGGAAATCGACGGCAATCGAACCCGGATATCCTTGGTGAAAGGCGAGCGACTTCGCTCTGAGACACGAGGGAGCCTATTGACACTAGATTTCATGTATGCTATCAATTTCTCTATATTCATCTTTAAATCTGTTCGTGTAAAATGTTTCTAAATAGACTGTGTTACTATTTTTCACTTCACACGGAAATTGAAAGTAATGTATGTAGCCTCTGGCCATATGAGATTTGTTTCTGGTTTTAGTAGATGCCAAGGTAATCGGGAAAATCCAAAAACAATTCAATGGTTTGCATTGTGTTTAGAAAAATGTTAAGTGGATATTATTCCGCTCATTATTATACTGCGGGAAGTGACTGAATCCTCCTACTCAGTGCATTTCGACTTACGACTCACCTGATGCCATGCAAATTCAAGGCTCTAATTGGGAGGCCTCCAAACATTAAATATTATTTGCTATTTACGGACTCATTTAATCCCATAAACTTTCAAAAATTCCAAATCTTTCGAAATTGCACAATCGAATATCTTGCACTTCTCTGTCTGAAGAGAGTTTAATGAAAAGTCTTTATGATTAGTAGGATAAAATGCGCAACATGAGAATGTTTTGTTTCCATAACAAATTATGCGGAAAAGTTCACGGTGCTGCGAGCCCACTAGTTTTCACGCGCTTTCCGTTTAGTTTAGCGCACTGATGAGAAGCTATTGCGACACGTAGATGAAGTTCTTTGCACCCCGTTCGGTGCTTTCCAAGGAGGAAACATTCCATCCTCTTTGGCCACGACGTGACGGCGGCCTAGTTCCACGACGCACGTCGACGCCCCCCCCCCTCCTTCATGGCCTCCGCTGCCTCCATTTGCCCCGGCATCGACATCGCTATGGCTGCCACCGCTCGAGCAATTTTCGCCCTCCTCCCCATTAACACATCCCATGTCATCACCGCTACGGTCGCCAGAGATCACGAGGTCACTTGAACAGTAGAGTCACGTCTTGGGCCGAGTCTTGAATGTCCTTACATTCATAAATCCGCTTGGCCGCTCCGGAAAAAAGTATTTCATTCCCCGACGCGGCCCTGCTCCACACTTGACGGCCGCCATCTGGGGAAGGCTTTCCAGACGCAGCGCCTTTCAAATTGGCGGCCGCCTGAGTGCTGACGCGGGGCGCTCCCATTGGCGGAGAGCGCGCAGGGAGCGGAGGACCAGGGGCGCCCAGAGGAAACCAACGAGCTCGGGCAGTTCATCCAAGGGGACCCTTATTTCAAGCAAAAAAAATCTCCTCCCCAATTCATAAACAGAATTCATTTCTCCGTGCATCGTAAATAACTTGTGGCATTAAATTTGGATTGGAGATAAATCCTTTTTTATTTCTTAGAATGAAAAAAATTCGGAGCCCCAATTATGTTGGGGCCTGGGGCAAGTTTCCCCCAGCTGCCCCCCCCCTCCTTTTGGTCGCCCCTGGCTAGGAGAGTTGCTTCTGCAGGACGCAGGCAGCTCCAACAGATGCAAAGGGCGTCGACCACTGTGAGGGCCTGCAAGGACTGGGGGGAAGAACGGCACACATACGGTTCGGCTTCGATCAGATCTTTCTTGCAGAACTGGCACTACGAAACGAAAATTGTATTTAGTACGAGATTGATTAATTAATGATTCCGAGCGAGTCAACTGCTAAGGTCATTTGCCCCGTAAATGTAGTTCATATATTTATCGCGGGGGTGGCGGGATTTTTCCTCTCTGGACAACGAGATCCGGCGCCGACTTACGTCGGCTTGCGAGGATTTTCCCTACCCAGGTATCTCCCACCAGTGGGGCACAGTCACAGCAGGGACAAGCTACAAGCTCCCGACCAATCCACCGGCATGAGTGGTAGTGCAGTGCATGTAATTGTGAGAGTAACTAAGGGGCCAGGATAGGAAAAAGAAGAGGAAGGAAAAATCGCGCGCGGTTCGTGGCCCGTTTCTTAGGATACTGCTCCGGCTTTCGCCTGATATTGATCGGAAAAACCTTAGGTAACTTGCGACCAGAGCAGTCGGCCGATAGTATTCTCCTCCAGATAGCGGCTGAATTCGACCTAGATATCTAGCTAGTGTCAGAAATCCAGTCACCCGGGACTCGATCCCTAGAACGCCTCGGTGATAGGCACTGCAAACACATCTGTCGATGCCCTGAGCCACCAAAATCGGTTTTGTACGAGAGCGGTATCAGTATTTATTCCACCAGACATTATACAGTGGGTCAAGAAAGGCGACCTGAAGGCGTCGAGGCAGCAGGTCGTGGCGGGGCTGCGGGGAGGGCGGGCGGTGGGCGTAAAACCGCCCGGGGCGAACGACGGAGGTCGGTGGCCTGAGTGCGCGGGCGCCGGGGCGAGGCGGGGGCGTGCGGGGAGGGGGGGGGCAGCGCCGTAAGAGGCGGCGAAGGGCTCGTAAAGGAACGAACAGATATTGAACTTTTACAGCCAGGCGGGCGCGCGGCCGCCCTGGCCTTATTCGCTTGGGCCGTTACGATCCGCGCGACCAGGTCTTCATTCCGAGCGACCCGTCCTCGGCCTCACCTCCGCCCACGCACCTCCGCCCACGCACCTCCGCCCATGCCCCTCCGCCCACGCACCTCCGCCCACGCACCTCCGCCCACGCACCTCCGCCCACGTCCCTCCGCCCACGCACCTCCGCCCACGCACCTCCGCCCACGCACATCCGCCCACGCCCCTCCGCCTTCCAGCAAGGGGCGCGCGCTGACTCGCATATGGGAGCCAGTGCCAACGCGTGGCCTACCGGCAGTTCCCCCCTTTTAGTATTATTACTCAACAACGAGTAAGATGTTTAAAAAAGGGCAGGGCTTCGTCAGTGGCTTCAACCGATGTCACTGTGATGCTTCTGACCGGGAGGTCTTGTGTTCGAGTCCCGACGAAGGCAGGATTTTCGACAAGAACTTCTCAGCTGGATCGAATTGTCTGGAGGAGAATTCTACAGGCCGGCTGCTCTTGTCAGAAGTATTCCGTGGTTTGTCCGATCAACACCGGGCTAATGCCGGAGCAGTACCTAACAAACGGGCCACGGACCGTGCGCGATCTTTCCTTCCTCTTCCTTGTCATATCCTCATCCCTTGTACACACACTTACACTAACATGCACTACACTACCACATATGCCGGGAGACCGGTTGGTAGCTTATAGGTTGTCCCGACTCGGGCGGTGCCTCGCTGGTGGGAAATACCTGGTTCGGGAAAACCCAGTTTGCCGAAGGACAGGATGGCGCCAGATATCACCATCCAGCGGGGGAAGATCACCGTTACCTCCGAGGGAAAAACATTCAGTCACCATTAGTCGGAGCCAGTATACACTTACGGGACTAATGACCTCAGCAGTTGACGCGCCGGGAACCACTAATTAGTCATTGCAGTACTTCATTTAATGGTCAACAATTGAATGAAGACATGTGGAAATCACGTAAACGGTTATTGGGACTTCATCAAAAGCATCCCCCATTATTTAAATAGTCTAATATTCTTCACAAACTACAATAATTGTAAGAATTAGCAATATGCTAACCACCCACCCTGTAGGCAGGAGGCCTTTAATCTTAATGGGATTAAACCAGGCTAATAATAATAAGTATAATAATAATATTAATAATAATATTAATAATAATAATGTTCTTCGGGACACCTATTTCTCACTCCTATTATCTTTACCTAGTTTCATCTCAAATCTTCTAGTATATTTGAGGAATGCGTGACGCGTCCTTTAATCCACAAGGCATTCGGATTTTCGGGAACAAAATTGCGTGTTTCCCCTTTGCACAAGCACCAATCTTATCCACGTTTGACACGACCCTAAAAGACCGGAATACTGAGTTGCGTGCAGAGTTATAGCCCAAAAGAACCTTAAAGAAGGACTTTACGACAAAAAAAATCGTGTTTCCCTGCACTGTAGTACAAGGAGGAAAAAGAAAATAAGAATCTTAGTATTTTCTTCATATTTCTCAATTTTTGCATTATAATAAATAGGTCACTTTCTTATATCTTCACGTAGCGTAAACAATAAGACACACGATTAAATCTAATATAAGGACGTCCCCGTCCCAATTCACTCTAAAAGTTTTACGGAAAGGAATGAGTCTCCCTCAACCATATTGCAACATGACGCTCCTGCGTTATTCTACTAAATATTTTAATTTATTCAGAAATTAAACCATATATTTCACTCTTGATATCGAACTGTAGTTTCCCACTCTCAAATAAACAGATTGTGAAGGGAGAAAAAAAATATACACCATGTACCATGTCAAAATAGTGAAATTTTGTCTAAACTTTTCTCTCGCATGGGGTGGAGACGAAGGAGGGATAAAGAGACCGGAGAGACGCTGTCTGCTGGTGCTGCATTAGTGTTATCACGCGTATTTTCCCAAATGCATTTTCTTTATTTTCATACGGTGGATAATTTTTACAATTTCGAAAGTAATTTTTTTCGAAATCGTAGAAATATTAAACATATATGTAAGTTTTATTGTCAAAACAATTTTGTACTCCAACAATGATTGTGGTTAACTTACAACTGTTTTAAGTTGTGAGCAAGAAGTGATTGCTTCAACATACACACATCAGCGAATTTACTTTTCTGAGAATTTAATTTACAAAGAACCTCATCTTATCTTCGGTTCTCAAGGCAAGGCACACAGCGTCCTTGCTTCCTAATTTACTTCATACAGCGAGTCCAACCGAAAAGTGTGTTCAAATTCCGCTCTACTCCTCGTCTACTGCACTTGCAAATCCCGTGCGTGTTTTTGGGCGCTGGGGGGCGGGGCGGCGGCGGTTAGCTTCCTTCGCACGTCGCAGGCGCCTGGGCGCGCCACTGTCGGGCGCGCGGGGGCGCCAGCAAACGCCCTCGCCCCCCGCCCGCCCGCGTCCGCCTCCAAGAAACTCACGCAGCGGCGGCGCGCACGTGGCCAGCATGCACGCGCAACGCGCCCCGCCCACGCCCTCGCCCCGGGCGCGCCCCGCTGCACGAGGAGGCCCGAATCGCGTAATTTGGCAACGCGCACTTCAGTCCTTCTCCTTCAGTCAGCGAGCGGAGCGGGAGGATTAGAAACGTCCAATCCTCTTCGAGTGGAGAGATCCACCCGAACTGAGATGTGGCACGGCGTTGTAAGCAGTTGCCCAATGAAATGCGTGGCTGTTTTTTTACTAGCGAGTTTATTAGCTTATTTTTACTAGCGAGTTCTGAAATTGAGGTTCCAGTTTTGGGATTTGTGTTGTTCCACTTTGTTGAAATCGGTTATGAAAATGCCTATGAAATTAATTGCTTTTTTATCTTGTGGTTAAATATAAATGAACGCTGTAATATCATCGCCAGATGATAACTAGCTTATTTTTACTAGCGAGTTCTGAAATTGAGGTTCCAGTTTTGGGATTTGTGTTGTACCAGTTTGTTGAAATGGGTTATGAAAACGTCTATGAATAATTTGGCAACGGGCACTTCAGTCCTCCTTCAGTCAGCGAGCGGAGCGGGAGGATTAAAAACGTCCAATCCTCTTGGAGTGGAGAGATCCGTCCGAACTGAGATGTGCCACGGCGTTGTAAGCAGTTGCTCTTTGGAATGTGTTTTTTTTTATCTTGTGCTTTAGATACCTGGGTACTGTAATATCATTATTAGATAATAATTAAATTATTTATTACTAGCGAGTTCTGAAGTTGGAGTTTTAGTTCTGGGATTTGTGTTGTTCCAGTTTGAGGAAATGGTCTATCAAAAAGTCTATGAAATGAGTTTTATCTCATGCTTAAATATCTGAACGCTGTGATATCATCGCCAGATGATAATTAGATTATTTTTACTAACGAGTTCTGAATTGATGTTTCAGGTTTGGAATTTGTGTTGCTCTAGTTTGTTGAAACGGGTTATGAAATTAATTGCTGTTTTGTCTTGTGCTTCAGATATCTGGACACCGTAATATCATTGTTAGATGGCAATTAGATTATTTATTGCTAGCGAGTTCAGAAATTGGTGTTCCAGTTCTGGAATTTGTGTTGTTCCAGTTTGTTGAAATACGTACTAGAGAAGTATATACCTTAACCTCAGTTCGTCATATTACTTACGTATAACTTATTGCAGCAAATTGAAAAGTAATTTTCATATCCGAACCTTTTTGGTTTTCGCAGGAGAGTAAAAATAAGAAGGGAAGAAATACGATAGTGTTCAAGAATTTACATAAGCAGTCTGCTTTGGATTGTAATGATGCCACAGTTTACGATCTTCTCAAATTAAAGCAACCTTTTGAAAACGCTTTCTGCTAAATGTATTCGAATAATTTTCCTCTCTTTCAACAGTTTCTTCAAATCAATCGCCCGTCATTGCAATGAGTGTTTCATGGAAATTCTTGTCTTTCATATCACTTTCTAATTCCTATCAATGAACATGTTTCATATTTAAGAGTTTTAATTCATGACAGTAATTAACCGTAACACCTGCCACGGTATGTTTGCATTAAGGACACTTATACCTGGTGATGTGGTCAGACCTGACTTGGAAACGTCGGGAAGTTAATGAAGAATAACATTTCTGTGCAATTACACATTAAAAAGCTTTGCGTTGATTGTCTATCATCCCACCTGGAAACGCCCCAACACTCAACGTAATCTAACCATTGCAATTCAGAGCTATTCACAAGATGTCTTTAACACTATCACAAAATTCTGCAAATAGAAAAGATTAATACTGTCATGTTGTAATCTGGTCATTTGAGTACATAAAAGAAACCACGAAATTGAATTTAACTGTTTTCATCTCTTCGAACACACTGGATTAACCTTTATGTATAATTCTACTGTTTTGTTAGAAATTGAATTAAACACACTTTTTCCCGAAGAACTTCATCTTTATTATTCAGCGTCCTTCATGCTTCGGTAGCTCTTAAATGACGTCCACGAGCATGGAATACTTAAGTGGAACTGGGGCAATTGACGTGGGACACCAAGCGACAAGAAAGGGAAATGGAAGAAACAAATGACGGTATTTTTCCGTTACTTCCAGTGATCGATGTGTTTATTTTCTGTAATTAATAAATAATAAAAAGGTTGAAAACATCTAAATTTAACCATTCTATTTACGTAATAAGATTATATTTTTAATTGACAATCGGTTTAAGAGGTTATTTCAATAAAATTCTGTGAAAGTAGCATTGGACTTCCCGTTGTTTCCTGTAAGACGAGTCTGGTCTTGAGGGGTGTTTTAGACGGAAAATTCAAGTTTATAGTTGTTGGCCGAGTTGCGTCCATAACTCATGATCGCTATCGTTACATCTCTCCTCTTGCAACCAACTCGAACTAATACCTCCCTTCCCCCTCCATAACTCCATCAGAAATTAATTACCCCGGGTGCCGCTCGTTTCCGTTTCCCGCCCATCGCAGTCTCCCGATCCCTCTCCGCCGCACGCACAGCTTTGTTCCCAGACGGCTCCGCGCTCGCGAACGGGTCCAGGCCTCCTGCGAGACATGAAGCTCGATGCGATTCTGCGGGGTGGGCTGGGGTGGGGGAGGACGCTACCAGGTTGCACGCGACCACCAGGAGCGCCACCTCCGCCGCAGGGGAGGAACTGATGCTTTCATGCGCACGGATATTTAACCCTGCTTTGGTAAGGTTGGGTTTCACAGACCCAAGGGAATATTTTTGTTGCATTTATTTATGATGGGATGATACTTTTGATACCTCCTTTTTTTGATTGATTTTTTCGTGTTCGGGTGCATCAACTGCTTTAGTCATTAGTCCCGTTAGTGTAGTGCATGTTTTTTTCTCGGGAGATGGCTGTGACCCCCCGCTGGATGGCGAGATCCGCCGCCGACCTACCGTCGGCTAGTAGGGTTTCCCCCTAACCAGGACTCTCCCACCAGCAGGGCACCGCCCCAGCCGGGACAAGCTCTAAGCTCCCGACTGGTCTCCCGGAATATGTGGTAGTGTAGTGCATGTTAGTGTAAGTGTCTGTAAGGGAGAGGATAGGACAAGGAAGAGGAAGGACAGATCGCACGCGGTCCGTGGCCCGTTTGGTAGGGTACTGCTCCGGCATTCGCCTGGTGTTGATCGGAGAAACCACGGAAAACTACCGATCAGAGCAGCCGGCCGCTAGAATTCTCCTCCAGACAGCGACTCAATTCGACCTAGCTGAAAAGCCCCAACCTTAGTAGTGATGTAAGTTTTTTTCACCTTATCAATGGAGAGTTAAGCGACCTGCTTGAAACCCTTGCTGCGCAGAGCTCCTTACCCTCAAAAGTACCGTCTGATTTCGCTGCTTTGCAACGCCCCGCACCTGCCAGAAAAACTTTTCCGCTTCACGGAGTTTGCATTTAAAACGGAGCTCTGTGCGATCCACCGCCAGCCGCCTTCTAGCCCCCAGCTGTCCCCCCTCCCCTGGCGCCTAATGCTTCTTTGTTCGCATTAAACTCCGAATTTACCGCAATAGTTGCTGGTGGGTTTGCGTTACATTTTAGCACCTATAACTTTCAGCTCTGACATCGAGCATTGAAAAACCTATTGCAATTCTCTTTAAAAAGTTTATTTCGTTACATAGTATGTCCTGAAGGCAATCTTTTTTTTTTTCTTTTTTACAAGCACATCTCTGGAATTTAGGAGTTCAAAGCAAATGACTTCACTGCAAGTTCTAGCTCGGTATTTGGGTTTAAGCCGCCATTGTTTTTCCAACTGATTTAAAGTACATCCAGTATATTAAAAATGTAAAATTATATCATGGTTATTCATGAGTTCAATAATATACTCTAATCACGAACATAGTAGACGTTGTTACACAGTCCGGTCACATTAATGTGATCACTCCTCAAAATGCTGAATAACCCCCTTTTGTAACGCTGACGTGTAGGAAGACAGCCAATTAGGTTCTGGATGGCATCGACAGTGATTTCGGGCCAAGCCGACTGCAGTGCCGTGACCAGCTCCGCTAGTTTTCTCGGTTGCGGATCCATGGCGCGAACAGTCAGATCGAGACGGGCCCAGAAATTCTCGATTTATTTAAATTGGAGGTTCGGTGGTCAGGGGCGTACTGTGTGGCGTCATGGAGAAAAACACACAGACATTTACAAGTATGTACAAGTTTATTTACACGTATGTACAATAACCAACTTCTGCTCCGCAACTACACACTTGTGAGTATTTCCCTATGGATACCCCACATAGCTAGGGAGGCCCCGCCTCCTCTGACGCTACTCCCGCGCCACCACCGTGACCTCGTCACCCGTGCAATAGGCAGGACACGCTCCAGCCTGAGCGTAAAGTTTTGCGCATCGCGCGAGGTTTCCAGAATTAAAAACCCTCGTGTGAGCTCGTCGGCTCGCTTTTATACCAGAGTGTAGCCGTCACGTGACCGTCCTAGGTGTAGGAGGGAGGCTCGCGTCTACCACGTGACCTTCGCGGTCAAGCTGGCGTCCCTTTGTCTAAATGTATCCCAACGCCGGGGCGCCAAGCTATTCATGCCCGCAGGTATGCGATACTTCCGCTCCTCCTCCCTCCCACGGCCGCCAACGTGACGCTACAACTGTAAACTCATCCTGGGGCTCTCCGAACCACGACGTACTCTGCGAGCTGTATGACACGTTGCATTGTCCTGTTGGTAGATGCCGTCTTGCTGAGGAAAACCAATTCGCATAATGAGGTGGACATGGTCTCCAAGGATGGATGCACGCTTATGTTTATTCATTGTGCCTTCCAGAATAGCGAGATCACGTAGGGAATGCCACAAAAACATTCCCTGCGCCATCACACTCCCTCCCCAGCCTGGCCCGTCCGGCGATTATTGCAGGGGGCTTGCGTTCAGACGTTTCACGCCGAATACGCCAACGACCATTGCCCGATGGAGCAGAAAACGCGATTCATCTGAAAAGGCCACGTGTCGCCACTCGGTGCACGTCCAGTTGCGGTATTGACGTGCAAATTCCAGCCTTCGTTGCCAATGAACAGCAGTCAGCATGGGTGTCTGAACCAGGCACTGGCTAGTATATCTAGTACAGCTCAGATCTGCAATAGCTTATTTATGAAGACCGTTCTAAAAATAGACAGGTATATACCAATAGTACCTTACTTAAAGCGCTCGTAAAGCAACCTAATAAATTGCAAGGAGATCACTATTCAAGAATTTCGAGAAACATTTGATAACCTGCGATATTTAAGTACAGATAGATATATGCACTAATCAAGATCATTATTGTGTAATAGTATTTACACGTGTTTCAAACCATTGTAACAGTATTTATACGGTGTTGTACGCGGCGGAATGTTGTAATATTTGTGTTTACACGTGTAGTATGTTACATATGTTTACACGTATCAACACGAGTTGATTTTCTTGCCCTCGTTATTTAATGGTGTTTGACTCATTTACTTTAGGTCAGCAATAAATAACAATATTTTTAAAAAGTGCCAGAATTTCGGCTTTTATTAAGCCTTCCTTAGGGCTTCAACAAACAATTTAACAATAACACAGACGATTAATTTTTTATTGTAATAGCAGAACCCGGCAGACGTTGCCCTGCTCTCTCTTTCTCTCTCTCTCTCTTTCTCTCTCTCTTTCCTCCACTCTCTCCCTTTCATTCTCCTCCTCCTCTCTGTCTTCCCCCTCTCTTCCCCCTCATTTTGTCCTTCCGTTTCTTTTTTACTCTCGGTCTTGTTCCCTCTCTCTGTGTCTCTTGTTCCACTCTCTCGCCTTCAGAGAAAAATATTTTCAGTTGCCTACGGAACAATTATTGTACCTACGCGTGCTCCTCTTCGTCGGAAGCAAATCGACGGGACAGGAAACAATATGAAACGTGACACCATTCCAAGTGCTGCAGTGATATCGACATTGTGCGCTTGTTCAACTTCTCTTCCTCCATCAGGCTGTAGGGAGCCCATTACGCACAGATTTCCGGAACTTCCGATGCTCTGTCAAGATGGTCTGAGTGGTACCGTGACTAATGCTCAACATGAGTCGAGTGTCTTCCACAGTCCGCCATCGGTCACTTCTGACAACATCAACCGAAGCAATGACAGAATGCAGCTTGTCCTGGCCGACTGTTGCCCTCCAATGACACCCGACCTTCTGAAAATCGTTTATTCCTCTCAAACATACGCGCTCGTGTCATACCGTGTTCGCCACACACGACAGAGAGTCCGGCATGAATTTCCCCTCGTGTCTGCTCCTCTTTCCCAGCCTCTGTAGTGATATCGGACGCGCGCAGACTCGCTGACCTCACTTCGAGCCCGGCTAACAAATGGCGGAGCGGTGAACGTTCGCGTTGTTCTCTCCTGATTCCCAATAGAGGGCACTTCTATACACACATACCTATCAGCGTTACTAACTACCGTGCCATGCTCGTTATACAGTCTGTCTCGTTTTCATTTCACTGACTCTCATAGAATGCTATCTGTGTGAGGTGCGCAAGCCGCACGTCAGCAAGCGTATTGACAAGTAATAAACTACTGTGACGCAATTCAGCGCAGCGATAGAAATACTTCACATCAATACTGGTTCATGACAATGGCAAACGTTTGCATTTCCTATAATTTCCTAAAGCATTATCATTTTTTTAATTATTTAAATTGTTTTACGTCAAAAACAGTTAAAACTGTATATGACGTGCTATGGGGAGAAGTGAATTCTGTGCACGTTTTCAAAATTCTGTGATCTCTACACTAAGTCATATACTATTTGAATTTTAAAAATAAATAAATAAATAAGCTCCCATGTAATAAAATCTATTTTCAAGGACAAACAAGCTATAAATATTGGGCTCTTATCCATGATGTCCTTCGTCAAGGAATAATACCTCCCGCAACATCATTGAGAACGATAATTTGAATTACTATATTTCCCACTGAATTCTAGATAACGTGCACACATAATGAAGTTACATCAAGCGGGGAATACTTGCAACGGCGACATATAATTATCTTTTGTAGGGAAGTAAGTAAAAATCTTTAGATCTGGTCGCGGGCTGACTGACTTTTCGCCGAACACTTTTAAATCGAACCTTCGACGTGCGTGCCGAAGTCCATAACGAGCGTCCGCCTTCGTCCTGCGCGTGCGAGATAAAACTGTCCATCGCAGACTTTTCAGCATATTATACTCCAGAGCCCTTTTTAATCGATTAAAACTGTCCATTCTCATTAGAACTACGAAACAGGAGGTCCTTGTGTTCCCCTCGCGTTCTGCACTTTCGTTCACCCATCTTGCAACGTCGATTGATTGATTTTTTCGTGTTTCCGGGCGCGTCAACTGCTTTGGTCATTAGTCCCGTTAGGGTAGTGCATGTTTTTTCTCGGGAGATGGCGGTGATCTTTCTCCCCGCCTGGATAGCGAGATCTGGCGCCGACCTACCGTCGGCTAGTGGGGTTTCCCCCTAACCAGGACTCTCCCACCAGCGGGGCACCGCCCCAGTCAGGGCAAACTCTAAGGTCCCGACCGGTCTTCCGGAATATGTGGTAGGGTAGTACATGTTAGTATAAGTGTGTAAGAGGAGAGGATAGGACATGGAAGAGGAAGGACAGATCGAGCACGGTCCGTGGCCCGTTTGGTAGGGTACTGCTCCGGCATTCGCCTGGTGTTGATCGAAGAAACCACGGAAAACTACCAATCAGAGCAGCTGGCCGCTAGAATTCTCCTCCAGACAGTGACTGAATTCAACTTAGCTGAAAATCTAGTGTCGAAAATCCTGCCGCCGTCAGGACTCGAACCTAGGACCTCCCGGTCAGAGGCGCTGCAGTGACATCAGTTTTGCAACGTCGAGGTCGATTCGTTGCAAAAAGGGACAAGACCCATTAGTTCGTTTTTAAATGAACGTAGTATATTTTAGCAGATCACTACTAATTAAAGAACGAATATGCTATTATTTTAAAATTTTGTTGTGAAAGAAACGTTTATACTTTTCACAATTAGACGTAGAGTCCTAATTGAACCCTGATTCCGGGGAGGTTCCTGTGCTGCCTGCCAGGGGATGCGACAGCCTACCCCCTCCCCCGCCGTCTTTCTCGAAATGGGACTCGAGTTAACGAGCCATTCGATTCGCCATCCGAGAATTGATTGTAATGGAGAGCGCGGGGTGCGACGCGGCGAGCGGGGGTGGTGCGGGGCGGGGTGGGGCGGGGCAGGGAGGGGCGGGGCGGGGCGGCGCCGAGCGACGCAGCGCTAGGGGAGGAAATCGCCCGTTCGACGAAATTGCTTAACTCATTTACATTTGATTTTTCACTGCATTATCCTCATCGTAGCTGAGCTAACGAGGAATATTTGATGGAGGAACGGGTAATGAGGATGGCCGTTAAAGTATTCCAACTTTATCATTCGATGCTTAAGATATTTTAGTACCGATCTGCATTTAGTTTGTTAATAACTTATGTGCGTGATTTTCAGAATAATCCAGATATTACAAATGGAGACATTTAAATAATGGGTGAAAAGAAGGGGTGTGTAAATTTTTGAATATGTACATTTAGGAACATGTAATAAACATTTTTCATGCCAATAACTGATCAGATATACCGACTCCCCGAATAATCAGATTTTAGTGCCAATATAAAATTTTATATGGCACGTTTTTGGTATTTTATCTCTGGTGTTGGCAGTAAAAGTTTTTAATATGAAACGACATCGAATAATATTCTGCTATTAAGTGTAATGTGCATAATATCTAAAAACAACATACATTATCATTATTATTAATTACTTTTTGACTTCAAATATTTGTCTTCAGAAGCCGGGAATCCAACTCACATGTACCGGTACACGTGCAGTACCTTTAAAATAAGAAATAATATCGGATGATACCACTGTCAATTCATGTGTTCGAACAAAGTGAACGCTGTTTATAGCACCTTCATCGTGTGGACTATCTCCGGTCCATGAGGTGAGCGAGTTCTCCTGGTATTTCCTACGCATTTCCTCGCATTACATTTGCGAAGAGGCGGTCAATGCATGCACCATGGGCTTAGGGCCATTCCCCCTCCTTCCCTTACTCTTCTACGGTGAACTGCGCAAGCTTTGATCCCTTGATGTGGCCATGAGCGCTGAGGCTTTGAGTCTCAGTTTCGTTGTTATTACTTTAACTTTCTTTTGCCAGTTAAATCTTAATTATAAATTAATAAACTCGGCCATTGTCGAATAAAATTATTCCCCGTGAGAGCATATTACTAGAGATTATTAAACCATACTGTTTTGGGGCAATCTTTTAATTTCGAATTTTGCATTAGTATTCCTTGAGCATCGTTGCCTTCGCTTGTTCTCCTAGTCTGAATCTCAGAGGGGACGCGTTGATAATTCGGCGAGTTCTTTCCTAATAATGGCCGTATGTACACGTGTAAGACTGCGGGTAGCGAACATATTTTTGAGCATGGCCAGCTCGATGACGCCCGTTTGTTGGCTCCAGCCCCGGTGAAGTAGCGGCTGTGAAAATCTTCCTTCCTCCTTCTTCCTTCTTCCTTCTTCCTTCTTCCTTCTTCCTTCTTCCTTCTTCCTTCTTCCTTCTTCCTTCTTCCTTCTTCCTTCTTCCTTCTTCCTTCTTCCTTCTTCCTTCTTCCTTCTTCCTTCTTCCTTCTTCTCCCTTCTTTCTTCTCCCTTCTTTCTTCTCCCTTCTTTCTTCTCCCTTCTTTCTTCTCCCTTCTTTCTTCTCCCTTCTTTCTTCTCCCTTCTTTCTTCTCCCTTCTTTCTTCTTCCTTCTTTCTTCTTCCTTCTTTCTTCTTCCTTCTTTCTTCTTCCTTCTTTCTTCTTCCTTCTTTCTTCTTCCTTCTTTCTTCTTCCTTCTTTCTTCTTCCTTCTTTCTTCTTCCTTCTTTCTTCTTCCTTCTTTCTTCTTCCTTCTTTCTTCTTCCTTCTTTCTTCTTCCTTCTTTCTTCTTCCTTCTTTCTTCTTCCTTCTTCTATGCACTGATTAGTGCGTTGGCTAGTCTCCAGAAGTCCCTAGCACCTTCTTGTGAGTTTTATCCTGGGCAATGATACCTAGGGTAGTTTGCCATCGCTTTCCCTAGGGGTCTAGTGCGCCAATTATATTTTATTTAAATACCAGATAGCGCAGGCCAAGATACAATACTCTCTAATTGGTGCTAAATTGCTAGAAGATTTAGTTTTGCCAGGATCAGCCAAGCCCTTTCCTGGGATGTTTTACATGCCGACAAGCCACCGCATGTATGCCGTCGATTTTTTGCACCTCAAAAACCCCCCGACTTTGAACCCGCGAACTTGGGATCATCAGCGCGGCATTATAACCAGTATATTATTAAAGTCAGTAAAACACATTTGGCAGATTTAAAACAGACAACAGGTAACGAGTGCCCGGGATGATGATGAGGCGAACACCAAATTAAAGGCTTTAGTTGTGCAGCTGGAATTCAATTTGATTTTTACATCTCAGAGCTATTAAATTTCACCTTATTTAAGAGATGTAGCACAATTTACAAAATAATAATATAATGCATGTAAATATCATCAATAGACAGTCACTGTTTTTAAGAACTCTCTTAGCTTGATAATAATCAAAATAAAATTATTAACTACTACTGTCAAAAGCACACTGCCTGTACGTTTGTGGAAGTCACGTATTTAAATTTACCGAACCTACCAGGATAATGTTTTTAAAATGTTCGAAATTAGAAAGGTAGCCGTACCCAACTCATTTTTTAATTACAATATGATCATAAATTACAGCCAAATTCATATTTACGTCTCGGCAAATATCTCTTATGACCACTGATTTACAATATGTATAAATAGAAATATTTCCTTGTTTACTATGTATTTGTGTATCCTTAAGAATAAGAAACGCTTGGATTTCATTTCAAGGTTACAATTAAAACTTATCTTCAGGAGAAATAATACGCAATTGGTTTTCTTTCCCAATTTGTCCTATGCCCCTTCATGAATAATGTAGTAGTAAATCTTGCCCACTGGTTTCGCAAAATCGTGTCGGGGCGCGTCGAGCTGCAGGGGCTAAAGGAGGAGCCGGGCGCCCTTCGCTTCGAGTTCGGATCCGCAAATCCGCGAGCGGACGTCGCGAGATTGGACGGCGTCGTCCCCAACGCGACGCCCGTCTCCTCCGTCCCTTCCGGACCCCACTGCCTGGCGCCGCCCCGTCACAGAAGCAGTCACCACCCACGTCGGATTTTCTTTTCAAAAGATGACCCCTCACGAAAATATGGCGACATTTTGACGCGTTTCCTATCGGGAACTTTTTCTCCCAAAACCTGTCAGTGGAAAAACTTTCGTAAATGATATTAACTTGACTGAGCAATTTTAAGAACAAATTTTTTGAAACAATGTGTTTTACAAAAAACTTCTTTTGCTAAAATTTCGGTACTTATTAATTCTTTTTTATTATTCTTTCCACATCTGCTACTTCTACTACTTTCTTTGAGTTTGTCGCTAAATTCCGCGTTTTAACACTATTCAAAATATTACTATTAAATTATTTCAAATAAATCATTAAATAAAGTGTTCGTATTATGTTGTACGCCTTAAAATACTACTAAAAATGTGGATATCGTGAAAACGTAAATGCCGTATTTAATGCAAAAAACTAAGATATATTTTACTTTAACAAGCTAAGAGATCGCAGAACTGTAACCTGCATATTGGCTTGAAAAAAAAGTGTACTGAAACTCTCAATTATATTGTTATTGTAGTTCCACAAGACCTCCAATAACATCAAGACAATGTCAGTCACACACGAAATGTCATTCATGTTCTCTGAGGGGTGGATTAACAGCGGACCCCATAGTAAATATATAATTGATAGAAGGTTTTAAAAATTTAATTACTGATTCAAAATGTATTTGCCAATATTTTACAATATTTTTTCAAGTTTGTGTTAAGGTATTTTAGGCTTCTGAACTATGGTAAGAACATATGTATTTTTAATATTTTCTGTGCATCGAGTTTTTTCCACCTGAATACAGATGGCAACCTCATTTTACTGTCTCGCGTACTACGTACTTACGTTGTAAAGAAAGTGTATTGAAACGCAACATCTAGGTAAATCTTGTTACAATATGTTGTAAGTTACTTCCTGGTAATTGTTCTGTAGTGATAATTCATGTTATGTGAGTCCTTAATAATGAAAAATTGGTTGACCTCGAAACATATAACTGTCTTTGTGTTTGTTATAAGGATCAGTCTCCCTCCGAGACTGTCTGGAGTCAACAGTAGAGCCCAAATCATTCAGTCGGTTTTCTCTAAAATTAATATTCGGTCATCGATCTGACTGAACTTGAGACACTGCGAATTTCAAACGGATGTATCAATTTTTGAAGTCTTTATTTGAAGCTTTATCAACAACTTAACTTTTCCACAAAAATAGTTCAATTTTTTTTGGTTAAATGTTTTACTTGAATAGAAGAACGTGTAAAAAATGGTGCAGATCTTATTTTCGTTAAACTCTTTGATTTTCCGAAAATTTCGAAAGTAAAATAATTTTGATTTCTTCCTACAACCACAATATTGAAGACCGGCTATACGCACTACTTCGTTTGCGTGAAGTTTTAAATTAATTTAGACTGGTTAATTAAAAAAGTAGGTAGAAATAGAAAATGTAAAATTATTTAACAAACTTTTTACATGAATATTACAATGAAATATGTAGAAAAGCTGTAAACACTTCGTTGTTTTGTTTTTACGTCTAGAAGCCAGGACTCGACAGCATGATACATATACGTGTTATTAAAATAACTTTTACATACATCTACGCCTAATTAAATATATTCTGCACTTGTGCTTTATTAATTTTCCCTGAAAAACACCATTTGTCGGTTAACTGAACTCCCTTGAACTCAAACAGGTAGGTCGCGAACCGCCATTGAGTACGAATCGATCAGCAACGCTCTCTATACTCTGATTTTAAGATAGTGGGACTTCAAAGTCACAAGCTTGACGGAGTGGAGACACTGTCATGAAAGCAGGAGCTTCGTTGCGACTTAAAGGTTTGGTATTGGAGATCTCGATTGGATGACAATGTTCACCTTTCATTCCACCACGTGACATATAAGTGCCACTATGTTTAAATCGGAGTATAGTTTCTCTGTGACGAAAGCGGGAAACAAGTCAGTTTTCTGCAACAGTGCAGCAAGTGAATATCGTGAGCTGCCGTGCAGGGCACCTATCTCTCGGGCGTAGTGTTCAAGTGTATAAGCATGGGAGACTAAAGTCTTCCCAACTCCGCTGGCTTTTCATCTACTTCTCACAACGCTCATGGTTGTGCCTCTGGGCCACGGAGTGATCCTCCAAATCGGGACCAAGAAGCTGTGTGTGACGCTTCTAGCGTGGATAGGATGGCTAAACAACATGCTTTCAAAACCAATGCCTCCCATCAGCCTGTAAGTACTTCGAACCGCTTCAACTCGTTAGCGACCTTGCTGCGGCTAGTCAGTGAACGCAAAAGACTTCCCCGTGCCCAGATCTAGAGAAAGCCTCCACCGATTTTTAATCATGAATGTGACAATCATAAAAAGCTCATTTATTTCATTTATTTATTTATTTTTAGTCATTAAATGTTCCGTAACAGACAATTGGCCTCCTAACGCAGGGTAGTTAAATTCTACAAGGGTTGCCTTGTAGTGAACTTATTAGTGAAATCCAAAATTAAATTGGTGATGACTTTACAACTCTTCTAAATAATTCTCAAAACTCTCTCGCTTAATGAATACAGAAGTTAGTTATATTTCTTAACAATAACTCTTATCGGCATTATACTTTTCACCATCCAAACTGGAAAGTTGAGAGTGCCTTATTGAGTAATATTCTTACTGTGTAAACGAAACAAGAAATCAGTGCGGAATGACTAGCACCCGAGGTTAGCACTCTGAAGGTTTCCCATCAGTAACGACAGGGTAGGTCCCCAATGCCACTGAGTGCTGTAGAAGTTAGAGACAAACAAACTTGAAAAACCGATTAAGTTTACCGGATTATTTAATGCCATAATTTCTGCTGAATTACGTAGGAAACTGATTCTGGAGTTAGATAGATGTACGCAATGTCAATATCTAGGGCTAGGGTTCAATACAAAAAACTACTGAAAATTAGCTTTCAAATGTGCCGTCTGTGTTGTCAAAATGTCAAAATTAAAATACTAGTAAATGTCAATCATCAAGCAAGCTCCAAAAGATCTTAACTGTAACGATGATCACATGGCCTCAGGTAAGAACTGTTCATTTTTTCCGGGAAGACAAACGGCTTTGCAATGTAAAAGGTCTTCCAATTTTTAACTATGCCAATGCAACTATGAACAATAACCACAGACCGATAACGTCTCCAACTCTCTCTCACCCCTCTCTTTCGCCACAAACTTTTGCATATGCTCATGCATATGCATCGTAATTTGCATCGAGTTAATACAACACACAACACTTACCATCAAGCATCCCATTGGCCCATTCTCCCACCTCCTTCTCATCCTAACATATCTAATCCAATTCAACAGATTATTAACGCATTAATGTCCATTTATTCAATCGTGTATTCAAAATCTTCATTCCTAATTCACTTCTCCTGGCTCTTACTACCCTACTCTTGGATATAAATAAGATAAGAAATCTAACATTATTAAACTGGAATGTGAATGGCATTCTTTTAAAAAAGATTTCTGAAAATTCGCAGAACATAACATGGACGTGGCGGTATTAATAGAAACACAACAATAAAGACACGCTTCCGTATTCCAGGATACAATGTGTACATATCTGACCGTTCTTTAGTAAAGGCAGCGAGTGGTGTAGCAACAGTTGTTAAAAAGAAGATTCGCTGTGACCAGTTACGTGAGTCAATTACCACAGACATTGAAATGTTGCTTTAGTCTTAAGTGAAAGGTATTCTCAACTTTTATCATTACTGCAGTACATAATCCTCCGAATATACCGTTGAAGCCACGGCAACTTCAACATCTCTTCTCAAATCCAACCCCAACGCTAGCAATCGTGGAGTTAAACGCTAAACATCAAGATTGAGACTGTAGAGTAAATACGCCCAGCGGAAACATTCTTTTACATTTTGCAACAAATTTGAATTACAACTTTGCGGTATCCCTCCGACTCACTATCCTTATAACCAGTACACTCCCTCAGACATTCTAGATATCGTAGTAAGTAAACACTTTTAATGCTCCTATTCACCAAACTTCCTTATCTCAGTCAATTTCTCTCATTACCCAATGCTGATTACATTTACCACTAACTGTCCTTCTCCCACCAACCACATCCAGCCACTTCTGAAATCATTAACTGGTAGACTTTCGAAGCGCTCACGTACTTCTTAACTTTACCTCCTCCATTTTGTAACATCAAAAAAGGAGCAAACAAAGACGTCTGATTTTACGAAATAATTAAAATTCGTATGGCTAAAGCGCATTTTCCTAATCATTATAAACATAAAGTATATAAAAATAATACTATTCCAAAAGTAATTCTATCTCATTGTATTTAAAAGAGTGGCAAGACGCCTCTGGGAAGAATACAGATTACCTCGGCTGAAACAAACACTTCGTTTCGTACGTCGCTTCGTCTCTTTCGTAAAGTTCACGCAGGGCTGGAAAATTAAGATTTGAAAAATGTCAATTCATCTTGTTTTATTTGGACAAAACATCGCCTAATATATGGAAGTTATATAGAAATTTTAATAGACCTCCTTGTACACCCCCATTTAACTAGAGCCCAAGGAAAATCAAATTTACTGGCGAACTATTTTAAAAATAATATAAAACCAAATCCAATCTCAGATCTATCCTTTAATAGCAAAGTAACTAATCTTAAAAATAAAACCTTCTTCAGCACCATTACCAATTAGTGTTATCTCCCCATACAAATTAACGGAATTAATTAAAAAAACTTAAGAATAAGAAGCGGACAGGAATTGATAAAATTCCTATTACAGCACTAAAAAATGCATCAAATTGCAGCGTAGCATTCCTAATAGGCAGATGCAATAGCTGTTGAAGGTTAGGTTACTTTCCTCATAATTGGAAGCAAGCCCCGGTCATCCCCGAATTGAAGCCCAATAAATCTCCAAGTACGAGTAATCCCGCTAGTTATAGACCAATAATCCTTTTACCAATCATCAGTAAAATATTTGAGAAGCTTATCCTCATTAGACTAAATGCCTTCCTCACTACAAACAACATAATTCCCCCCCGTCAATTTGGATTCAGACCGTACCATTCCACTATCCTCCAACTGCTGAGAATTACGGAAGATATAGCCCATGCCGTTGATAGAAAACAATTAATAACAGAATTTTTGTAAGGAAGATTTGCATTTGCAATAGTAAAATAGTTTATTATATCTTCAGGCATGTTCTCATGCTCTAACTTAAGAATTATTTTTTAGCCCCTTTTCGATTGATTGATTGATTGATTGATTTTTTCATGTTTACGGGTGCGTCAACTGCTCTGGTCATTAGTCCCATTATTGTAGTGCATGCTTTTTTCTCGGGAGATGGGGGTGATCTTCCCCCGCTGGATGGCGAGATCCGGCGCCGACCTACCGTCAGCTAGTGGGATTTCCCCCGAACCAAGACTCTCCCACCAGCGGGGCACCGCCCCAGCCGGGACAAGCTCTAAGCTTCCGACCTGTCTCCCGGAATATGTGGTAGTGTAGTGCATATTAGTGTAAGTGTATGTGTAAGGGGAGAGGATAGGAGAAGGAATGGGAAGGACAGATCGTGCGCGGTCCGTGGCCCGTTTGATAGGGTACTGCTCCGGCATTCGCCTGCTGTCGATCGGAGAAACCACGGAAAACTACCGATGAGAGCAGTCAGCCGCTAGAATTCTCCTCCAGACAGCGACTGATTTCGACCTATCTGAAAAGCTAGTGTCGAAAATCCTGCCGCCGTGGGGAGTGGGAACCTAGGACCTCCCGGTCAGAGGCGCTGCAGTGACATCAGTTGACGCCCTGAGATACCGCTCCCGGTGCCCCTTTTCGAAATTTATTTTGAATCGCGAAGTTTATTTTTATCTGGAGGGGGTGTAGTGTCGGGTCGACTGAGGTGTCGAGTGTTTGGGGAAGGAGTGGTTGGCCTCGCGCTGGGCCGCGGTTACCCCCACTGGAAGTACCAGGGCTGGGGTTGCCTCACACGAGGATTCCGGCGCCCGACTCTTCAGGGTCCGTTGTCAAAAGAGTGTTGGTTCGCAACATTAGATTTTATGAGTGTTGTCACTACCCAATGGAAAGATTTAATTAGTTGCAATTTCTTGTGCTATTAATGAATTGTTGACTAAAATCCTGGTAAATCCTGTGGAGTAAAATCCACCTATTAATTGGTGATATTTCAGTGTCCAATTTTCAGCAGTGATTTATTGCGTGCATTGTTCATAATTCTTGTTTTTGTAAATTTCACAAATGTATATTGAAGTAGTATTAACATTTTTCGTTAGTTACAAATTATGCAAGAACGTACGAGCTATTGTAGCGTTACCTGTTGGGTTTCTTGTTTGGATGAACTTCTATAAGTTGCTCTGAATGCACAACTTTTTTCAACAATGCATATCTGCATCTACGTATAGTAAAATATGATTTGAAGGAGTGCTGGAGATCGGGGTATAAAGGAATGCTGAAATTGTTACGAAGTCTTTACGTATGGAGACGGTTTCAAATTTTGTTTACATTTTCGTCTACTTTTTACATACATTGTTAAGAGAACGTAGAACTTACATAGTTAAAAGAATGTAGAGGAAATTGACGATTTCTTATTATTGGCGATTTTTCGCCAAAAAAATTCATATTGTAGGTCCATGATATGACAAAATTGTACAATTCTTGTTATTATATGTTCTTTTAACCCGTTGTGCTGTCAGAATCTACTTTTTGTGGACTCCTTTATACGCTTCACATCTTTTGGTACACTCTTTGAGTTGCATAGCTTGTTATCAGAAAGGGCCAATGGCACAAATCGTAATGCACTTCATGTTATTACCCCTCACCCCTTAATTTAGCATGCGCCGGTGAAAACAGCCAACACTTTAAGATCGATGCATTTAACCACCTGTCTAAAAGTATTTGATTGGACTGGTGGCTCAGGGCATCAATTGTTGACACTACAGAGCCTCTTACCGCGATGTCCTGAGTTTTAAGTATCGATAGTAGCAGGATTTTCTGCACTAGCTAGATACGAAGCTAGGTAAAGTTTAGCCGCTGTCTGGAGGAGAATTACAGCGGCCGACTGCTTTAATCAGTAGTTTTTCGTCGTTTCTTTGATCAATACCAGGCAAATTCCGGAGCAGTATGCTAACATTCGGGCCACGGACCACGCGCAATCTTTCCTTTCTCTTCCTTGTCCTATCCTCGCACCTTACTTATACACACTCACTCACATGCACTACACTACTAAAGATTTCGGGAGACCGATTGAGAGCTTGGCTGAGGCGGTGGCCCGCTGGCGGAGATACCTGGTTTGGGAAAAGCCGCGCGACGGGTAGGTCGGCGCCGGACACTCCATCCAGCGGGTCGAGAAAACCGCCACCTCCCGCAATAAAAACATTCACGACACTTATGGAACAAATGACCTTAGCAGTTAAAGCGCCCGGAATCATTCATTAATCAATCAGTCAATCAATCTAACGGCAATCGCCTTTGCGCGATTGATGCCAGACGAAGGGGAAGCGAAGCGCCTAGAAAGCAGGTCATTCCGCTCGAACAATCAGCCTTTTGCTTGCGAGCCAATGTGAACAGCGGTGGGAAACGATCGGTAGAACTGTGTTATCCGCCGTCTCTCTGCTACTAAGTTGCAGAATATATCGGAAAGAGAGTGATGTGAAAAACTACACGCCAGAAGTAGTCTGATAATCTGCTTAGGAGGAACAACTTTTGGAAGTGGTTCTGAAATGAAATTATGGTCGGAGAATGAGGTGAGACTTTTTTCATCACAAAAATAACACGATTCGTTTTTTCGTTTTAGCTTTTCCTTTTCCCTTTGCTTCTATTTCCTCGTCTTTTGGTGAATATTCTTGGATTATTTGTATTCGCGTCACCTACTCCGTAGTTAATAGAACTTCAATAATCTGAACCAAATAAATGGTACTTTGGTTATACACTAATCCTACCTATAATTGTCAGCAACGTGATATCCAAACCGTGAGAGGTGGGTTAGGTCATTAAGTGATGTCACTGCAGAGCCTCTGACCGGGAGGTCCGAAGTTCAAGCCCTGACGTTGGCAAGATTTTGAACACTAGCTTGTCAGCTAGGTCGAATTCTGTCGCTGTCTGGAGGAGAATGGAACCACTCCGAGTGGTAGTTTTCCGTGGTTTCTCCGATCATTACCAGGCCTACCCACCGAATGGCCCACGGACCGCGCGCGATCTTCCCTTCCCATTCTTTGTCCTATCTCATCCCTTACACACACACACACACACACACACGCACACACACACACTAACCTGCACTACACCACCACACATGCTGGGAGACCGTTTGGGGACTAAGCACTGGTCCCAACTGGGGTGGTGCCTCGCCCGTGGGAGACTTCTGGTTGACGACTCTGTTAGACGACGGTAGGTCGGCACCGGATCTCACCATCCCGCGGGGAAAGATCACATCCACATCCCGAGCAAAAACATGCATTACACTTACGGAACTAATGACATTGGCATTTGGCGCACTCGGAATCAATAACAATCAATCAATCAATCAATCATGTCATATCCAAAGAGATTGGAAGGAAGGATCCTGTTACATTCGGACACGTGGAAGGCGCTAGGGAAGTGGGTGGGCGTGAGTGAAGTGAGGGCAAAGGCGATTTCCAATGGGCGGGCGAAGAGACACCGGCCCCTCTTCTGCAAGAACATTTCAATAAACTACCGGTGGAACAGTGATGTCTCCTACAGACACGCTTGGTAGCATGCCACAAGCTATTCAACGCAACTAGCGTGGGGAAAGGTAAATATCAGTAGAAACCCCGGCGTTTTCTGCTAGTGATGGCGTAAATGTAAAAATATAACTAAGAGGAAAAATATAAATAAAAACTAACAACAATAAACGTTCTTCAATTTCTTTATCTAAATCCCACGTAGTCGTAATTCATGTGTAAAGCGTAACAGCGTCCAGGTCGACTTTGACTCCCTACCCTTTTGCCTCTGAGCCAATGTGAACAGCGGTGGGAAACGATTGGTAGAACTGTGTTATCCGTCGTCTCTCTGCTACTAAGTTGCAGAATATATTGGAAAGAGAGTTATGTAAAAAAAACTATTCGCCAGAAATAGTCTGATAATCTACTTAGGAAGTACACCTTTTGGAAGTGGTTCTGCAATGAAATTATGGTCGGAGCAAGCGTTGATCACCACTTGTGGCGAGGTGATCAGCTGCATGAAGGACTGATTTCGTCTAACTACTCGCGCCACTGCTCGTGGCATCGACCATCACTGCTGTTTGACATTGCGAAAAATAAGAAAGAGAGAAGAGAAAATATTCCAAAACGAAAATTCTGTGATATTTAATGAATGGTTGTAAGTTCGGTTCGGTTAGCGTGCATTTGAAGTCCAGGTTCACTTCGTATCTTGCAATAAGATAGTAGTATATCGTGTTGGAGAACGAATTTGAGTTAGAGGAAGTATGGATAACAACATATTTATAATAGAAATAAAATATTAGTTTGAATGTTAAATGTAACGTTATTTATCAAGTAGGGTTGTATTGCTAAGGTATTGGGAGATAAAAAGCGGCAATACGAAATATCGTATTTCCCATTCGCATCATCTCAAATTTGAATGGCAAGTACAGTCCTAGAGTTTTTATTTTAAGATCCTTACAATTACTCAGTAGTTATTATCTTACGTTAGATTAGTGAAATAGTGAGAACACTCAACGCGTGCAATGCAGCTTCGACTCGGCCATAAAAATCATGGCGAGATTTTAAAGTGTTTGACATCATTTTATGATCCAATCCGCCGATACGAGAGCAGAATGCGATCGCCTTGAAACGGAAGAGCAGCGGCGGCTGCGCTGCGGTGGCGTCGCGACGCTCCGGGCGCGCCCACCGCCGCCGCCGTCGCCGCCGCCTTCGTCGCCGCCTCCGCCACCGCCACCGCCGCAGCCGCCGCCCCCCCCCGCCGCCGCCTTCGTCGCCGCCGCCGCCACCGCCGCCCGCCGCCACCGCCGCCGCCGCCCCCCGCCCCGCTGCCACCGTCGCCGCCCCCGCCGCCGCCCCGCCGCCGCCCCGCCCCCGCCCCCGCGCTGCCCCGCCGCCGCCCCCGCCGCCGCCTCGCCGCCCGCCCCGCCCCCGCGCCCCGCCGTCATCGCCACCCGCCACCGCGCTCTGCTGCTGCCGCCGCCACCGCCGCTGCCACCGCCGTCGCCTCCCGCACAGCCTCCGCACCGCGCCTCGCTGCCGCCTCCACCCGCCGCCTCCACCGCCGCCGCTTCCATACTCCTCCTCACCCACGCTACCGCCGACTCCGACACCGATGCCGAGGCCTCAGTCGCCGGCGCCTCCACCTTCGCCACCACCGCCGTCGCCTCCACCGCCACCGCCACCTCCGCCTCTGTCTCCACCGCTGCCGCCACCTCCGCCTCCGCCGCCGCCCTGTCGCTGCCGCCGCCGCCGCCGGACGCCTCGATCGAACGGCGCCCCGCACCGGCACCGGCGCCGCACAACTTCGTCCTCCCCTCCCCTCCACTCCCTTCCCCGCCCCTGCGCCTTCCATCCCGCTGCGCTGTCGCGGATCAAAGACGACCAAGACGAGATCCCGGACGAGGTCGTCACGCGCCGGGGCTGTACAAAGCGGCAGGGGGCGCCCCCCCCCCGCCCCAGCCCGACTTCGCCCTCTAATTGTACTCCCCGGAAGCCGCGGCTCAAATACGTCAGGGCTCTGAAGGAGAAGGTTACTGCAGAGATGCCTGCGCACAGACATGCAAGATACATACCTTCAGCGACTTGTCGTTCAGAGTTCGCAACTTTGTTTTGTTATCCCCTTTTGATTTTTTTTTGCTACTAAAATAAATACCATAGGTACCAGACACGACTTAATTTGTTCATTATTAGGTTATATGTTAAAATATATTTAAATCAGATAATGAACAACAAATTCAGTCGTGCCTGGTATCCTGTGTGAATTAATGCCATAATACTGAAATTAGAAGTAAAAGAAAAATTTAGAATATTAGGTATTTGATGATATGAACACGACCGGTTTCCGGAAAGTAGTAATAATAAAGAAAATATTTTACCATATTTTCCCTATGTCTTATACAAAGTAATTTGTCTGTGTGAAAATATAAAGAGGACTATATTTGCATAATTATTAAGTTTTTACTGCACACACTACCCTCTGTGTCAAATAGTATTTTTTTCTATCTGTACTATATTATTTACTAGCAAAATACCCGCCGTTGCCCGAGCTTTCTTCATAATCAATCCTTGTAAATGAGAGAAAAGATCAATTTTGTACAAACCAAAGTGTTGAAAATTATTATTTTCAAAGTAATTGGTTCAAAATTTTAATAAAATACTAACTTGTTTAATTGTATTTTACAACACATTGCTATTAGATGAAATGTTTGTTATCTAATGCACCGCTACTGGCTTTTAGCGAATAAATTAGGTACCAGTTTTTCAACAGCACTACTGGGCTCTGGCGGAATATATTAGGAACCACGTGCTCTAAGCGAGAGGCAGAAAATGGTTGCGGTGCATCTACAAACATATTATTTAAATCATTTATTTTCCGCATTTGGGTTATGTTAACCTTTACTATTGCAACGACACTGCGACACTCCTGAAGTTTTCAAAAAATGATACATTAATGAGCGGATTTTTTAAAACAGATTTTTTTAAGGAGAAAAGCGCCAGGGTATGATGGAGTAAATAATAAAATCATTAAGAAACTAAATAAGTATACTATTGCGGCACTCACGGCAATATTTAATGCAATCTTACGTCTAAATCACTTCCCAAATGCATGGAAAACCGCCATCATCCTACCTTTTCGCAAACCAGGTAAAGATCCTAGATTGAGAGAAAATTACAGACCCATCAGTTTACTACCCTCCATATCAAAAGTTTTTGAAAGATTGTTGCTCAGCAGACTTAATAAATACCTTTCAGAAACGAACGCAATCCCCGATGAACAATTCGGGTTTAGACCTAACCATTCATGCACGCACCAATTACTGAGACTAACGGAAAATATTGCCGAGAGTTTTCATCAAAAGAAGCATACAGTAGCAATTTTCTTAGACATTGCACAGGCAATATGACAGGATCTGGCACGCAGGACTAATGTTTAAATTATGTAGTCTGGGAGTCCCTGATTACATCCAAAAAATAATCAATAGCTTTCTTTCAAACAGAAATTTCATAGTAAAAGTCAATGAAACATTATCAACCCCTCGGAACATATCAGCAGGATTACCACAGGGATCAGTACTCTCTCCAACTTTATTTAACATTTACACCTCAGATATCCCACGAATGCCAGATACCAAATTAGCTCTCTTCGCTGATGACACAGCCTTATTCACTGCTCACGAAGACATTCTCATAGCCCAAGATCGAATACAAAGTAATCTTGATGAATTA